>LOND01001514.1:0-49714 GCA_014220965.1 Paragonimus kellicotti | reverse complement strand
CCCGTCTATGGTTTTCGCAAGAGCCTCGGGATCCTTCCGTAAATATGGGAACTATTATCGAGTGGCCCCAGAACGGAGGGATGGTCTCCGTCGTCCATACAAGTTAAAACAATTGAATCAATGCCTCTACTAACGCCTCTCCACCTTCTTTGAAAAGTGCCGGCACGAGATCATCTGGGCCAGCAGCCCTATTACGATTGAGAGCCGAAAGGCAATTGCGAACCTCAGTCTCAGTGGGTGGTTCCAAATCTACCGACCAGGGTGCTACATCACAAGTTTGTGGGCAACGCAATAGAAGCAGCAGGCCAACTAAATTGACCCTCAAAGTGTTCCGCCCAACGCTCTAACCTTCTGGACTTATTACAGACTAGTGTACCATCTACCTCGCTGATAGCTTCACTGACCGACGGTCGCCTGGGACCGGTGGCACGGATCAGCTTAAACAGTTTACCGATGTTCCCTGAGGCAAATGCGGTTTCCATTTCCTTAACTTTTTCCACTAACCAAGCCTCACGATCAGCCTTTAGACTACGTTTCAGTTTCCTACGGATATCTCTTCTAGACTTGTTATGTGAACTACCAGGAGGAACCTTCCGTCTGGCTTCCAACAACTCCAGGGATTTCTCTGAAATCCAATGTTTGCTTACCCCATGTACCCCTGTGCCGCAAGCTACACTACCTGCTTTCTGAATGGCCTGTGAGATTTGAGTCCAGCAGCTATTAGGGTCTTCGGAGTGAGTACCACTAAGGCAGCTTTCTAAGCTGGTTTGGTAATTATGCCTAACCGATGGTAAAGCCAGTTTCTCAACAGCTAACCGTTGCTGTCGGTGGGGTCGTTGCCCAGCAAAAGTAAGAACAAAACGGACAACGTACCAACGCATGATCTGAATCCAAGTACGTGCTCCAATAAGAACGACAGTCTTGAATGGAACCCCGCCACCTATAACTAACGGCTATGTGGTCTATCTGAGACCAGGCCTGATTCGGAGAAGGCGGGCGCCAAGTATAGCATTGACGTGCACGATGCCTAAAACCAGTACTGGCTAAAAATAGATTATGCTCAGCGCACAGCTGCAACAATCGCCCACCATTATCTGATCGATGTGATGCTATCCCAAACCTACCACCTAAACGAGATTCGGCTTCACCAAGGCGACCGACCTGGGCATTCATATCTCCGGCCAAAACGACTATATCAGAGCCACGTGTCGACCGAAGGAGAGTGGCCAGATCCGAGTAAAATGCGTCCTTGACGCCGATGTCACTACAGTCAGTAGGAGCATAAGCAGACACAATGAATAAATTTCTGAAAGTTTTGCGTCTAGAGCTGGTTTTAACAGAACCTGCCAAGCGGACGGCACAAAGTCTACTGTTAACAGGAATCCAATCTACTAATGCGGCTGCGGCCGTCGTGCTGAGAACTATACCTACCCCAGCCTGACCTGTAACAGCGGCTGTGGAGTCACCCGAAGTGTATAACCAGTATCGGGTAGACAATGGGTGGTTAGTTCCATACTGACTACTGTCATGGATTCTAGTCTCCGAGATACAGCAGACATCAACGTGCAACGAGTCTAGCGTTCGTGCGAGAGCCGCTTGCTGACCTATCTGTTTTAGCGTGCGAACGTTGAAGGCACCTATATTAATTCGCGTTCTAGGTCTAAGCAAGGGACGAGGGAGGCCTGAAGCTGAAAGGCAAGAGACGGAACTTACCGGCTCAGTGTTACTACAGTTAGCTACATCTGTTGTGGGACCTGTAGAGTAATTATCAGAAATGGAGGTCGGGAGGGGCCTGAGAGCTAAATTTGATAGGACAGTGGGGGGGGTCAGCAGTAGCATGTTTTCGCCTATCCACCCTGCTGTATGCAGCAGATAGGGCGACCCGGTTTATACTGCGAGACGGCCGATGCAGTATGGATTTATTGTTGTTGTGAATATTCATGGTTGTGTGTGGGCTGAGATACTGCCAGGACGCCCAGACCTAGACAGGAGAACGATTAGGGTTCTCAACCAAAGCCTTTGGCTCAAAAGCCTGTACCGCAAGGCAGCGGTTGGGTGGCAATGTACCAGAACTGGTACTTTTTCCGGAAAAAGATGCCAACCTTCTTCCAACCCCCAACCTGGAGGACCAGGAGACTGGTTTGTCAGACCTCTACCCATTGGCCTGCCTGGTATGAGTGACTCTATCGGTGTGGTGATCACACCGTCCAGTTTAGCCCAATAGGTCATCGAGATGCGCAAGCCGTCACACCACGTCAAGGTCCAGTCTCGTTGTGACGGTCTGGATTTCACAATCGTGTAAGTCCGCGGCCCTAATCCCATCAGACACAAGGTCAACTTACTTAAAAGTGGGATTCAGATGGAGGAGTAATTGTCTAACTTGCGTGACATTGTTTCCAATAGTACTTCTCGTCTTATCAAATACTACTGAACCGAACAGTTTTATTCGACCTGTTTTATCCAGTGGAGTCGATAAATCCGCCTATTACATTACATTGGACATCGTTTCTGGTACTCTGTCTTCTGGTCCAACATTTCAGTTTTGTTTGCTCTGTATTCTTAGGGTGAGCGCCTGTACTTGAGTGTAGAAGAACGAAAAATGCTTTTGTCTATGGGCGTGCGTCTTCCCGCCCGTTTTCCTCTTACTCGGGTCGAGGAGCGTGCACTGCGAACTGTTCGACGTAAGATACGTAACAAATTATCTGCGCAAGCCAGTCGGATCAAACGTCAAGAGTATATGAGCAATTTGGAACGTTGTATGGAAGTATCCAACAAAGAAAATGAAAAATTACGGCGACAGATTGCAAAGCTGGAAGGCGACAAACGGTGGGTCGTTTTGCTGTTAATCCCTAATGGTTTTCGCACTCATGCCTGTATTTTGATGCGATTTCGGATCTTTTATGTTCTTGCATTTGTTGTTGTGATATTCTGCGGCAATTTTTTCGGTAGGAACATAATATGTACGTGAAAGTCTTGTCGCACAAAAATGTTGGAGTGTATGTTCAAAGCTGTATTCCTTCCTTCACATTAAATTGATAGTTTGCCTTTTTGGCTCGACTTTTCAACCACTCGTCTAACATTCTAGCACCTTCCTCAGCCTTGCTATCTGACGAGGACGAGGACGACCATTCCAAATCACAAGCGTGCCACAATATATACGAGAAGAGGTATTGTAAAAGATAAAGTTTTGGAAAAGATGTTGACAGAGGAAGACTTTACACGGACGCGCACGAAGATACTCACCATGAGCGCTATCGAATCTTATTCTTTGTCCTTCGGACCTCAACGAGAAAACCTGAAGGGGCTCACTGAGGCAAGCTTCAGTGTGATTGTCTTCGTACCCCGAACCCAAGTTACACGCTGGCTGCCAGGCTGCTGCTTTCAGCTCGATTGACTGCTAGCGAACAAGGCATGACGTGTCAAGTGGTGAGTTTGAATTCGTAAGATGTGGTCAAACCACGGAGTCTGTGAGACGGACAAGATTAGCATGCTCATGGACCGACAATGTCTATCCGTTCCCATGACACATCTACAAAATTTGTCATTGCTGACACAGTGTTCCCACCGCATGCTTCTAATGATTCGAATGCACCGATGTTCGAAAACGGTCATCTCGTGAACCTCATCCGCGCGAATAGACCAGGTTTCGGAGCCGTGTACAATAGAACTGTTCTTACAGTGAGTGGCGTTGTACGTTGAGTCTTTCACAGAAAGACCGAGACCATGCCGACGTCACAGATAGCATAAGTTGCTAAACGTCATTCGAGCCATTGTCATGCGAGTTGTGATTTAATCAGACATTCCATCAGCGCTGTTACAGCCCCCATATTACATGAACTTTTTGATCACCTCCAATGACACAGAGTCCTGTCATTCTTGCGACAGCACCTTGCAGACTAACGAACTAAAGCCCGTAATCTGTCAAAGATGTTTTGAGCTCCCCTTGAATCCTCGCACGTTGAAGCAGTACCGTTCGTATACCTGAGGGCAGTTCTACATCATCGTGTCTGCAGTCTATCAGGGCACACTCGGGTCCTGTCCATTGCGAAGTTGAATAGATAATAAAAAACTGGACAACCTTGACGTACCCTGTTCGAAATGCTATAGGTAGGTGACACTCTGTCATAAGCGCTAACTCGAGATCCGATAGTAAATTGCTTTCAGGATGTTCGCATATTTCCCAGGCACACCCTTCCTAGATATGCAATCTTAGTGTGCACTGTTAGCGCAAAAGTTAGGATCGGATCAAAAGTCGAATAACGCCAATAAAAATATATAAGTGAAAGGTGTACAAAATATACATGACTAACAGAACTGCATCATGAAATGTTAGAACTTTTCGGAATCCGGTTAACCTGGTAGAATTGATTGAAACAGTAGAAGTTTCCGGGGTATGACGGAATGAAGAGTTGATGTGACGATAGCCCTTGACTTGTAATTCGTTTGTTGGATGAAGTTGTATAAGTCTTGGAGTCGAAAATCGTCAACATAAGACCGTTTGCCATTTAGTTCGTATGGCGACGTCAAAGTAGGGTGTGTTGTTCAACTTGCTACGTAGCAATGAATAGTTCTTTCTCTTTATACGTCGCATAAATGTGTGTGACAGAACCTGAGTAGTTGTCGCAATAGTTTTCCTGACCAGGATCCATGCCAAACAATGAACAGGGTAATGTATCGTTGACACCGACAGGAATGCTGTTGATTAAGTTGAGACCGCCGACCATGTCATACGTTGATTGAATAAACATAACAGCTGTTATAGTTCACGTTATCTCTTGAAATGTGAGGCAAAAGGTTATCAGAGTCGTCACAGGTTGTATATTGGGTACGACATGTTAGAGAGGTGACTGATCTGATAGCATACATGACAGGTTCTACAAGTTATTGAGGAATGTGTCCCGACGAATGCATTGGAAGTGTGATGATGAATCTATCATGATGGTTCAGTTGACCGAACAGCAACCTGTCAGTTTCGGATGTGTTCATTCGATGTCTAAAAAACTAACAGTTTTCGGTCTTCTAAATAAATAGCGGATTTCAAATATATGGGGTAGTGTGAAGGTGCGATCAGCACCATCACGGCCAAGACAAAATCCAGCTTGTCTTTCGCAGATGTTATTCACTTGTTTCACGTAGTCGATAGCTTGAGCTGCAGGCAAGCGCACACTGTACACGCATGGTGGAGCGACAGACAGAGATTAAGGGCGTAACACTGCGCTGAAATTTCTAAGTCACGATTCAGCTAGACTGGAGATATCGGTGACGAATGTACGTACATGAGCTGCCTTCGTAATTGTTCGAGCATTGAAGGTAGCAGTTTTAGGTGATTTACTGAAGGCAAATATGGGCTTGTGACTGGTAGGCTGGGATGTCATCTTGGTGTGTGACAAACTATCACTCTGGTTATGATCTGCATTGTGAGCGCCATATGAGGCAAATATCTGGTTTGCACCCGAAAACAATTGGAATGGAGGGTTCGCCAGCTAAAGGATCATTTAACAAACAAGTGGAATGTGAAACGGATTGATTTGGTTCAATAGGAAAAAAGCCCAGTGGTGGAGCACATTAATGAGCATAAGCTTCTAACTAAATGTTGGTCGGTTTTTCTAGTTGTTTTATCCATTGCCCACAAAAACTGGCAACGGCTTCTATTGTGCATAGTTCACTCCTATTGTAGAGTATTGTATTTGGGACTTGTGAAATACCTGTTACGCATATTCATGACTTCATTCTTCATTTCACTCAGTGGATCGGTTCCACGAAACCGCCACGTCGTGAATCGAACTTCGTTTGAATTCCGAGGCAGTCTATTATGTAATCACGTATTACTGACTGCAATAGTAACGGTAGGTTTCGGACCGCGGGCGATATGTGCATCCACAAAGACCAAATTCCTTCTTTCAATTTGAACATCAAATAGAAATCGTGGGCAAATTATGTACAAGGTCGGTCACCGAGGTTGCTCTCGATGTTCAGTCAGACTGGCATGGACATGCCATCACGTGCACATGGGCCGATTCATCTCACGACGTCTAAGCAGTCCATGTTCAGCATGTTTGCGTCTCAGTTTTCCTTCAATTCTGTGACGATAATGCCCAAACGCACTTTAGTTTCTGCACATGGCTTGCGAGGAATGTGTGTAGCCGTTGTCTCGCCTTCTCACGCGGCCCATCACGTGCCAAGCCGTCTAGTCTAAGTGACGCTCACTGTCCCAACCTGCACATGCGCGTCCACAAATTCATCGGCCCAAAAACTCTTCCACGTCCGAACACATGCACGCTCTTAGTCAGTTGGAACCGCTCCAACTGGATGTGATTCGGTGCGGTCGATAGACGGGCACGCATGACGCGGTTGGACCCGGATCGGAACAGGGAACACAACCGAACAGAACAGGACTGTTTAGATGAACGTCACTGCATTAAGCTTGTACACCAATCCCTAACAATAAAGATCCAAACCATTGACTTGACCTTTTCATTGACTATCATCAAGATATCGTTATTGTCCAGTGGTACTCAAGCTATCACGGTTAAAAGTTCCACTGCAGGTGACATTGTGTGAACTGTTTTGGGGAGAACCCTATGTTCGTTATACTACTTTTCGAAGAGTGTGGGTTTGTAAGTTGCTCTTTTCAGAGCAGCATAACACGTTGTAGTCGAGGCCATTACTGGTTGATTCGAGGCCGGCTACCTGTGATACCCACTGGTAACGTTTATGATAGACGACCCACTTATTTATTAGTTTTTTGACTGCATATGAAATACTCGTACTGTCGCATGATAAATACTGTGTTGTTCTTTGCTGTTGTCTGTTCATGCGGCCGCGTGTTATCACGTGATTCGAATCAGTCATACTTACAAACTGCACTTGGAGTAATCAGCCGTCCTTTTCATCCTCTCATGAATAACGTACTCAATTCCCCTATTTCATCCAAGGTAAAGTTTACTCTCAGCGTTTCAGATATACCCATTACGATGGCCATGGATTTGTGGCCATGGACTACCAAAAGTCCACAAACCTGGTGTACCGGTTCGTCCAATACTTGATATGATGAATTCGCCTTACCACTCAACTGCGAAGTGGCTAGTGAAACTGCTTGAACCCGTCCGAAAAGCGATTGCCCCGCTCAGTCTACGTGATACGTTTGAATTTGTCGAATGCATACAGAACGTTAACATGAATTCACAGAAATCATGCTCATTAGACGTAGTGTCGTTATTCACGAACGTACCGCTGCTAGAAACCGTCAATTTTATTTGTGATTACGTGTCTGAGACCGGAATCGATATTGGTTTACCACCACTGAAATTGAAAGAGCTCCTGCTCCGTTGCACATTCGATGTACAACTGCTGTTCAACGGTGTGCTGTATCGACAGACAGATGGCGTAGCAATGGGCTCCCCGCTCGGACCTCTCCTGGCCGATATATTCATGGGAAAGCTTGAACGCACCGCGCTTCAATCCACCATCAGCCAGTTCAGTCAATACCACCGATACGTAGACGATATATTTATCGTAGCCAGTTCGGATACTAATATGCACACAGTACTCGACACATTCAATCGCGCCCACCAGTCAGTTAAGTTTACACTTGAGGAGGAGATCGGAAACGAGATATCTTTCCTAGATGTTCGTTTACATCGACGAATAGACTTGGCGCAAGATTCATCGCAAGAATACATGGACAGGTCAGTACACAAACTTTCACAGTTTTGTACCCCTGAAACAGAAGAGAAATCTAGTGCGCTGCCTGACTGATAGAGCATACAAAATTTGTTCAGCGGATACGTTAGAAAGTGAACTCGAATTCATAAAGAACGTACTTCATGATAACGGCTACCCGGAACGATTTATCGCCAGAAATATGATCAGAATATCACCTTAAACCTGAATTGACAATGCCGCAGAATGGCTGACAAATAGGCTCAACCAGACAATTAGCAGGACCTATGCTACAGCTGAACTCCGTATTCAATTCTCCACATACCCAATTCTCAGGTTTTATAACAAAGATAGACTGACAGTTCAGACCTCATCTATGTGTATCTACTCATTCACTTGTTCCTGTGGAGCAGGTTATATTGGTCGAACGTCAAGACAACTTTCGAAACGAATCCGAGAACACCATCCACGGTGGCTGGGGCACGGGGAATCACGATCGGTCAACAGTGCTATCCTCGCTCATCTGGTCGAAAGCGGGCACCAGGTGAAAACTGATCAAGCCTTCAAAGTGGTATATCGCGTACCAGGCAACCCATCAAAAGCGGTCCGAATTAGAACACTTTGTACTGCCGAGGCTATTGGAATCAGGCTGCTTGACCCGGTATTATGTCATCAAAAACGGTTTGTTCAGGCGCTGCACCTACCATGGCCACAAATCCATCGGATCGATGGCCAACCTGCGCGGTCAAACCAATGGACAAGCGTGACGTAACCGACCAATCAAGCCATCGCCAATTGACTGACCAGTGACCTAGTTTCTCTGTAATAAGTCTGATCGATATCTCGATCTAACTCTATTAACTCCCTATATAATTGTACCGGCCTGAAGATGAATTATCGAAAACATATGTTCGTCTGTCTTTATTCTCATTGAATTTATTGCAATCGCCATTATCTTTAAGGTCCATCCGCCTGCAACCTTTGGCCTTATTATAGTCTTTTTCGTTCGCTTATTTCATACCATCAACGCCATCACATTTGACCTGCAGTGTGCCATTCCTGCCTGTCACTTCATTTTTTCGTACACTTTGCAGAACTGAGTTTAGTGATTTGCAACTGATCGGTGTCGTTTTTAGTACGTTGTTGATAGTTATTGGCTAGAGAGCGTGTTTCTTTGAATGCATACTGTAGCCAAAATCTTCTGCTTTGATCTGTGTTACTTTACGACAGCGAAACTGGCCGCTCAGGGTAGAGGACGTGAACCGTCTTCAGGTATTTGACCACCGATGTCTGCGTTCGATCGCTCGTATCGGGTGGCACCAGCGAGTAAGCAACGAGGAGGTTAGGAAGCGGGTGTTTGGCACTGATTGTCAAACGAGTTCTCTTGTTCAGTCGCTACATTTGCACAGACTTAGATGGTTGGGTCATGTACTAAGGATGCCAGATAGTCGTTTGCCACACCGAGCACTGTTTGCCGACGCTGCGGCCGACTGGCGCAAGGTGCGAGGTGGACAGATGACCTGGCGTAGACAAATGAAATCGTTCACGAAGGGGTTGGTCACTGTAGGATCGGGTTCGTCTCCCGGGCTGGGGCCCTCGCGACTCACAGAGTCGGTGGCTTGAGACGTTAGGTGAGATGGCGGCTAATCGAGCTCAGTGGCGTGAATGTTGTCGTTGTCTGTGAAGTGAGTGCACTTAATGATGCGGGGCAGTGAAAGCCGTAAGGAAGCTGTCTTGCTGATGACGCCTTACTTTCACTTACAGCTCGGTTGTTTGTTTGCAAGGTGTAGGCGCCTTGATGTTGTATGTTTGAATATAGACGTAGCTATTTTTAGTAGTTAGGTCCACTTCCCCTCCCTCCTCTGTTTTCTTCTTTCTTCCTATATAAGTTTTTTTTCTTTGTTCTTCTTCGTGGTTGTGTGGCAGTCAAGCATCAGTGTGAACCACTGATGTATTGCTGTCTATGATGATGATGATGATCTTCCCTCCTGTCAGCTGATGGCTAGGCAGCGAATGTAGATTTTGTTTACGTGAGTTTTCTGTTGTTTGTTCCATACCTTACCCCGCTTGTTTATGCAGAATCCAAGTTTGGTGTTCTGTTATGCCTGTCTTATCACCTATTTTGGACCCTCTGAAATATATGTTAGATTGTTCACAGAATAGTAGTGCGCCTGATAGAAATCGATTTTTTTTCCGTGTGTTGAAGAAAACTGAAAATCTATGTCCCAAGATTACCGCGATTGTCACTGCAAATTGCTCCCAAGTCAAATCAGAAAACGAGTACAAAAAGTCGCTTTGCTCTGCTTCAAAACGTATGTGACAGGGACGAAAATACAGGATATTTATATGATGCGTGGTGACCTACAAACATTCTTGAATCAGAAGATCGGAGGACGTTTACTAAAATAGTAGTTAAGATCACTAAGTCACCAGTGAGCAATAAAGCTCCACTAGATGAAGGGATAGCGAAGGTTATCTCTGGATGGTTTTAAGAATTTCTTCTCATTTTAATTGGGCAAAATCGTTTTATCGAGGAAGGAGGCGGCTTTTGGACGGAATAAATGGGATTTCTTTACAGCGTGCAGCATATAGTGTCCTCATTCACTCGTGTTATGCGGATCGTTATTGCTACGCTGGTTGAGGTGGTATCAATAATGCAGCGTCCTTTTGTTTTCTGAGGTAAACGGATGACATTCCCCTTATAACTAACCACTAGGAGATTAATAAACTTCTCAACCATTCTATCCCTATTTCCTCGTATGCCATCATACCGCACAGACCGACTAAATTATATCCTTTTATATCATTTGCAGCGATCTTATATCACACGTTCGTAGACTACGGTCTTACGTTGCAAGATTGTTGAACCGGGAAGACCGACGTACCCCCTTACCTTTGTTTGTGCGATCAAAAAGTGACCCAAAATTCTCCAAAACAGCATCCCAGGCAGCCGCTGGTGGTACCAGTTTATTGATCGTAACCTTCATGATTTTGGCATGGACTGCCTTGGTCCCAGTTCCCTCGGGGAATTCAACCAAAACCGATATAACACGTGCAAGTGGTGTTTTTAGCTTCTTCCCCGGTAAGTCTAGTTGATAATGGCGTCCCGTTTTTGAACCTCATGTTTAGCCAATGAACTCTTGAAACGTTTTCTGTTTTGAATGCCATCCTGAAGATCTTTCACGTTTTGCTGCTTCACTGTATTTTGTTATTGATGGGCGTATACTTCAGATACCTCTAGTGGATGGTAGGAAGTTTTACTGGTTGTGAAAAAGGTCAAATGTCTGCCCTTCCCGGGTGTGTTGACGTTTTTTAATTGACACTGAACGATTCCTGTTTGTTTCATATGGGGCGAAATGTGCGTACTGTTTATACCTGTTTTGATCTCAACTGGTCGCCTTTATGCTAGCTGGACCCTTACACAAGTCAGCAATCAGAAAGATGTTTCGTAACGTTGGTGTGATCGTTTCTGTACTGTTTGCTTGATCATGCCGATGTTCGCCAACATTTCTATTTACACAAATTTATGGAGAATCTTGCTTAGAACATATTTCGAATTGCACGGTATCAAATAATCATCTGAAACTCATTCACTCCCGCTTTCAGGTTGTGCAGCCAGCCCGTTTCAAAAAGAAACCCCAGGCTCGATTTATGTTTGTGTCCGAACATGTCAGTAGTGCAAGTCTTAGCCACGACCGGAATTTGAACTCCGACGCAAGTTCTCATTAGGTGTTTGCGCTGCTACACCGTTGGCGTCACTTTAGGCGTGTCCTAATTGTCATACAAAAGCTCAATTACGTTCACTCATGAATGATGCTCAGGATTGCCCGGTCACGTCGTTCAAGAGTACAGCCGTTTTTCCGTCATCCCTAATTGATAATTCCAAGATCAGAGCTTGTCAGACAGGTTGAAGTTATAGACATTTACTGTATTTCCTGTCAATGTGGTTAAGCATTACTTACAAGCGAATGTGGTTGTACGTTTGATATGGTAATTCAGTTGTGCCAGCAATGCAGTGATCAGTCCAGTTGCCTCGATAACATGGACTGAGGTTCACATTCTTGGATGTGCTCTAGTAATGCGTTGTGCCAGAAGCGAAGCCTAAATCGAGTGCTTCTTTTTGAAACTAGCGGAACCTGTGGTCGTACATTTGCGGTACCAAGCCAGTAACTGTCACGGTCCTCCACTGCTCATCGGTATTTTAGTATATATGTAAATTTAATTCAAAATTGATGTTAGCAGATAATCGATATTATCTTACAGGTTCAGTTACTCAAACTTATGCCAATAGATAGTGTAAACGGATCAATGTAATAGAGTGAATTATAAAGGCAGACATTTTTATGCACAATGGAGATTACTTATCGTACGAGAAATCTTTAATAAAAATTCCAACTTAAGTCCACAAAGGTCACGGCCAAACACGCGAGGCTCCTGCGTTTGAGGTATACGTGCACGTGACTAGGTTGTGTGATAAATGTAGGTGTGTTGTCCTACGTTTACTGTGGATTTCACTTGACAGATCGATGCAGCACTCAAAAATTGTTCAAGCGATTAACAGATAGAGGTGGTCTATTAGTTATGCAGAAATATTGAGTGCACTACGTTTTTTCTCATCAGCTTTTGTGTAGATGAAAAACGTGGTAAGTAACTACAACAATGTTAGTGCAAAACTTCTAGGAATCTTCTCATCTTTCAGATCAGTTTACTATATCACTCGCTCGTTCGATGATTGAAATCGGTGTCGTTCAGTCAGTTTGTGCATTTAGACGGTAAAAGCTACCGTTATTTGTTTTGATACTTAAGTGGAAGAGCGCTCTGTATGCGCGTGTTTGTATTTAAGTATCAAGCTTTCCGAGTTTGTGGTTTTTAAGTATGCTGTGTTTTGTTAGTAAGTTAGTTTACGCTACGTTGTGCATTTAGAAAGGACTCGTTGCTGGGTTACTGTGATCGTGTTTGGACCGGCGTTTTGGATTAATCTTCCAAGACATACCCAAAAGTTTATACGATGAACGTCTATTTCGTCTAGTTTGGGTAGCGTTAAGAGTTGTCAGGTAATTTGTAGGACCTATTCAATTTGATATCTCCTAGTGACTTTATCGGTCCGTTTGAACGTTGTTTTTTTTTTAAAAAAAATGAAGCCAACAGTAGTTGTGCATTCGGTCTCAGATATCTTTTATTGCACCCATATTTCACGAATAAAATATGTTGGGTGCTTGTAGCTACATTGTATCAACACTCACAGAATGGTCAACAGAATGGTCAATATTGTGAGCGCAGGCCGTTGGAACATCATTTGAGCGTTAGGTTTGTTTTGATTTTTTCTTGTCTGGTCTTTTCATCAAATTGACATTTTTCTAGAAATGAACAAAAGCAATCTTGATTTCAAACAGATATCGCAACTATCCTATCAGCCCGTATTCAGTATCTTTTGCACTAATTAATTTCTTTAGCACAGCTTCATAGATTGTTACCGGGAAGAGAAAGATCGTTGCCCATGCGTCACTGTCTCTGTGTTGATCTGCGAACAATTGTGTCGGACGGTTTATAGGTATAAAGAGAAAGTGGATGGAACCAAATAAAATATAAATTCAATGAATCTGTTCGGTGTAGCCATATTAGCAACGAACACTGAAACTTATAGTGTGGGTTGTCTCTCACGTATATGTTGATCGAGTGATGTTTTATAACTCTCAACCGATTCAACCACGATCATCTGGTTGGACTGTGCGTTCCAGTATGAACAAATTCTAACTGTGATCTTTCTGTTGCATTACTCAATTTCAGCTATTGACCTCTTAACTGTTTATCTTTGTTTAGTAAGATGAGATATACTGGGGTGTGGAGTATTTTGCAAACAAGAATCAAGTATCCCCTGAGATGTCTGTAATTCACTGAGAATTGACCTAATTCTGCCAGTCTTTCTGGGTAGAGGATTTTCCTGAGCCCATAATTCTTCTAATGGCTCGTCTCTGAACTTTTTCAATAAGTGTCGAATCTTTCTCAAGATAGAGACGACCGACCTGTATGTATGTTTCCAGATGTGGACGGATTATGCAGGGGAAAATAGTGGGAAACACTTTTGAGTAGAAGGTTCCACAAATTCTTCCTAAAATGTTCAAGGTTATTTGTGCCTTTTAAGCCATGACTTCACATTTTGTAGACAAGCCTGAACTGTCTGCCACTATGGTCTTTAGGTCTGGTTTGCATACTAGCACGAGTAGTTTTGTGTTACCAAGGCAGTAACCAACACAATATTGATGATAAATTTGCATGACTTTACATCTGTTGACATTAAACGTCAAGTTATTTTCTATGGACCACTGGTTGAGACAGTTCAAATTATTTCGTAAGATCACTACATTCTCCGGGCACTCTGAAACTCGCCAGAGGCTTGTGCTGTCGACGAAGAGCGACATCGGTGATTTGACCATACTGGGTAACAGTGTTCCTAAGATTTATCTCTACAGAACGACGCTGTTGGCAGTCACCATAACATTCAACCTAAGTTCAGTCAGATAGTCTTCAAGCCACGTGAGTAGTCGCCGGTTGAGACCCTAACTATGAAGCTTCCGTAATAAGATAGAGTGCCTTATTTTGTCAGTTACTTTAGAAAAGTCAAAATAAACCACGTCTGTGGCTAATCCTACGTTGACAGCCTTCATCCAAAAATCACGAACAATCAGCAGATTCGTGACGCATGTGCGATAGGTTCGTGGCCTTCAGTTTCTGCCGAGGGAGTCATCTAAAAAGCTACCCATTACTTTAGAAACCACTGAGAGCAACGCTGTTGGTCGACAGTTTGTTGAGTCATCTCTGCTTCCACTTTTGAAAATAAGTGTGATTACTAACTATGTCTAAGCTTTCAGTAGACGATCAGTTGACAAGGTGCGATCAAAAAGTATTGTGAAGAGTACTGCTAGTTCCCTGACACCGTTTTTCAAGACGATAGAGGATGTCAGGTGTGGACCGGGTGATTTGTGGGTTAGTAGATTCTCTAGTTTGGATTCGGTGAATTCACCAGAGGTTTGCAGTTACCAAACGCCTTGTGTGTACTGTGACTTCGCTGTGGAAAAGCTTGGGATTCACCTTCAGCTTTTGAGAAAGACCACATTGATAGCAAAATTGATCCCCCTCGATGGCACCCTTGATACGATTGCACCACAGGACATCCTCAACAAACGCAAGTTTGGTTTGTTCTAGTTGATACCTATCCCGGGCTGAACGTTCCAGTGCAATCTGATTTTTGATTCCATTTCTTAGGCGTCTCGGCTTTTCATTAGATCCGATATACTTTGTTGGAACACGATTGTTAACGGCGTCGGAGATTTCTCCAACGATGAGTTGCCAGTGATCATCTAGGCTGAGTGTAGTGAAGGAGCCAGGTCATTCAACCTTGCTGAGCTGTGCCTTCATCCTTGCGAAATTTGCCTTGTGATAAACCTCTAGATCCGTATTTTTGAGAATATGTTGTCTAGTTCCGTTTAGATAGCTGAATTCAGTTATCCCGTTATCACTGCGATCAAGTGGAGCTGTAATATTTAGACTGCCTACTTTGTCCACGTCGTTGGTAAGAATGCAGTCAAGACAAGACGATACTTGTCCCACCCGCCACTTCGTATGATCCTGATTATGCTGACATAATTTGCTTTCCATCGTTACCTCGAAGAGATCTTCAGAAGAGGAAGATGTTGCTGCATTGAATAAATAGTTCTTGAAGTCTAGTTCCGAGTAAATGAAATCTCCCATTATCAAAGTCTGGGCGTAACCTAAAGATGGCATTCTACGCAGAGCGTTATGCAAGGCAGTGTCGGTGTCCCTATGCACAGAAGGCGATCTGCAAATCACTCCACTTAAATCAGTGAAGTTTCGAATGACGTCAACGAATTGCCAGACTGATTTCGGAAGATCCAGCGGCACCCTGTCACGAATACTTGAGGTCCTAAGTTGCGATCTCAGCTAAGGAGTTACACCATCCCCCTTACAGATTTTCTTATCACTGTGAAACGCTGTCATGCCAGAGACTGACAATTGTCCATCCCGCACTTCTTTTTTACACCAGGTCTCTGTGATACCTACTTTGAGTGAGTTTTTTCGGGGATAGAGGTCACAAAGCTTATCCAGTTTAATAAAGAGTGAAGCCTCGTTGTTGTAAAAGCAGTTATAGGAGACAGCTTCAACGCCCACATTATGTATAACAAATGAGTCTACTTGAGGTGCTTTATCGAATGGGGAGGGCTAAGTCGGCGTGTTGTGTACTTTCAGGCCGTCATACGTATTAGAATGAAGGTCCTGTTTGGCAATATTAGAAAAAATAGCACTGGGTTTAGTGGCAGAATATAGTTATTTTCACTCTGATCTGATGTTTCTCGATCTGTCAGAGTGATACTTGATCCCAACAGGCAACTGTATAGGGGCTGTGGGTAAAACTGCACCAGCTGTTTAATCTTTTCTTCTGGCAAGAAGATTATTCTTACAACTGTAAGGATACTTATCGAGGCTAGGTACGTCGGCCAGGGCAGGCGGTTTACGCCAATGACTGTTAGATCAGACAGACCAGTAAGTGGTGCTAGGAATCTCCACTGGTCTAGATCGTGTAATGTTTGAGTGACGGCATCAGCAGTTTCAGCAGCGGGCACATTGTGTACAATAATACTCCTGCGCCTACGTTCATCAACTCATTGAGCCTCAGACAACGACTGCAGGCGCGTGTATTCGTCTCGGTCAAAGCGTATTCCAACTGAGTTCTCAGTTGTGTTATGGTTGGCTTGTTGCGATGCCATTAGCTTTTCGAAATCGGCTACGGTATGAAGAGTAGCCCGCAGTGGACGTGGCATGAGAGCGTACTTAGTGTCAGGACTATTTTGTAGTCCTGAAGTCGCTCTGGAAGATATCAAAAAACTCAACTGTTTAGAAAGTGGCAAAGTTTTCTCCCTGTCGTGTTCCTTCCAGTCTACTAGCGTTGTTGAACTACATTCAGACAAGTTGATCACAGTTAATGACAGACAGGCAACTATGACCGAGTTTGGTGGCATCATCTTGGGTGTGCTGGTGTTCGTTTCTACGGCGTTTATTTCGCAGCGTCTGTCAACATGAATGGGTTGGATTTTCCCAACCTCTTTTTGTTCATTTTGCCTAGATGGGCAAGTCGCAGTTGCATGTGTATCCTATATTTTGAGTAGTTTGGTTACGAATGTCTGTGTGACTGGCCATGGTTAACAGAAAGTGGGTTATTATTCTGGCCAATAGAATGAGCCTCAAAATCGGCAAACTTACTAGATAGTGCCACGGTTACTCGGGGGCTATGGTTCGTGTTATCAGTACAGATCAGGTTAACCAGCTGTCGTAGCGATAGCCGCTCACTCGCTCCGATCCGGCCTTGCAACTCTCCTGACTAGGAGTTGTTTACGGATTCAGCAAGACGACAGGTTGGAATATGCGGTGCATTTTCGATGAGGTGAAAGAGTAATAGGTTCTTTGTCGCACTCCGACCCTCTTCTAAGGTTACGGTAACTCTACAAGTTGATCACACTATCTTAGATTTTTGATTGAGTTCTCTTTTATAGTCTTTTGAACCAAAGGCTGAACCAATCTACGGGTTGAGTAGGCTTGAAGCTTATACAGAATCCGTTTCTGCGGATTCCCCTTTCACAGACCGAACATCTTAAGAGCATGCGTGATTGCTGTACTGTAATGCTCGGTTCACTACACATACACCACAAACTGTTAACAACCAGGCATACAAGAATACTCGGCCTTCCGGTAATCATTAACACGAATGTCATCAAGGAGTAAGAGGAACAGCACAACATATAGATCTAGAAGTACCAGAAAGTGAGAAGTAGTTCACCTTGTGGATATCGCATGAAATTTTGAGTCCAAAAGATAGGGCATCTGTCTGCAGCTTACGCACGCAGTTAAGTGGGGGTTGACTTCGGATGCAAGTTGGTTTACTTTCGAAGAACTGGAAGTGATGACCCCAAGTGGATAGGACGTCTGCGAGTGTTAAGCGAACGTGTTACGTTGATTAGACTTTAGATAATGTCTCAGTTGCACGACACGTTTGCTGACAGTAGCAGAGTCTGAAGTGTGGATGTCAGGCTAAGAATTCCACTTGAATTCTCATTGTTTCGCTACGCAAAACGACCAAATATAGGACTAGATGTCAGATCGTAGACGTCCTTACGACTGGAAATGAACGAGTTTCACGCCGGTGAATCAACGCGTTCGTCGACCAACATATTGGCAGATCGGGATGTGGGTGTCTTTGATGTAGGTGTGACCACGGGTGTTTCACCAGAGGCTGATCAGGTTTCTGATCGGCTGTAAATTTGTTTCGGTCTTCGGGTTGATAGTGTTAGTCGAGTGGCCACCCAATGGGACGCAGGGCGGATGGCCGTACAAACCATTTTTTCTTTTTCTGCGATGGGGTTTCATCGTGGTTTTTCTCACAGTTATTGAAAATACATTCTTAATGTGTCTTTTCAGATCTAAATCACCGGTGTCGTCGATCCAAAAGATGTCCTGTATAGTCGATTTCCATATCGTTTTCCTGCTTTCAACCGATACGTTTTGCTAAAGTTTTATTTTGCATCATCACGTCACCGGACTTCATTTTACTGAAGATTCACCAGTTGACACTCTGTTTGGTTTTTTAACACGTGTGGTAGTTCGAACGTATCACTGTGTAATGTCCATCCCAGGAATTTTTGTAAGGATAAAGTTCTTTTAGACGAAATCGGTTGCTATGTGAATAAACGCTGTACATAAACCATTCATTGTTTTTATGTGCATCTGTCCTTACCAGTTGTCTTGTTTTTGTGATAAATCTTCCGATACCCACTCCTACATGAACTGTTGTTACTCAAACTTTGAATGGACCACTTTACAAACTATCCTTCGCACTTCGTATCTCAAATGCAATGCATCACACATACAGGCCGATCTCGTACTTTACTTGAAAGCAAATCAATTGAGACCACAGCTTCTGAAGAAGCAACCCGTGCAGAACAATCGAGACGTGCATTGGAACAAAAAACGGATCCCTCGGGTTCTTCAGAAGATCCAAACGGTGAACAGGTGAACCGGTTATCTAAGTTCTTGTACTCTTTTTCGCCCACGACATCATGTTTTAGCTCATTCATTCAACCTGATCGAGATAGTTCGTTCTGTCATTTTTTTCATTCGTCGATCTGCATTAAAACTATTCTCATGTTTAAGAAATCACGGAACAAAAGCGTTACTCATGTCTGTTGTGTTATTTAATCTTAAGGAGCTAGTGAGGTCTTTAAGTATGATGTGGATAGTGTTATGCATTGACTTCTTAGGTTGTGCTGGTGAACCGTCTGTGTAGTTGGTCATTCATTTTTTCATCGATCGGCATTTATCTGACCTGTTAAAACCTGTGTTCTGCGGTTGGTTTCATGTTTACGTATACTAGCTAGAATTAATCATTTCACTAGTCTGAACAAGTCCGCCGTCATTTCGACTCAAGCTAATGCAATGCGTCTAACGATCCATTCCAACCTCTCACTTTAGCTGCCTAGCTGTACATGTGATACATTTGCGAGACTTGTTTATCTCGGAGAACCATCGAAATGATTTTAATAACATTTGTATGGTTTTCATACAACCGTTCATTTATTGGGTTCCTACCTGACTTTAAAACGATGTGCATCTGTACTTTACGTGTCTTCGTCATCTTCTTTTTAAGAACGACACATTCTTGAACCTCTCGTCTGGTTCCGGCAATCAGAGCAGAATTGAGCGTGTGGTGGTGAAAGAAGGTTTGCGGAATTCCGTGCCCAGTGATGACGAGTTTCCGCGCAATGACCCATTATACGCTACACATATCACATTGGCTGCCACTCTAGAGCTTTGAGCTCTTCCTTTTTTTTACCCATACTTGTAAACTCATACTCAATTAATCCAGCAAAATTTGTGACTTTTGAATTCAGCTTGTTTCATCAAGAAATACGTCCCATTCAATGTTATACCGTTATTTTTTTTGACTATACTCATAAATGACGGACGTTGGATAAACGCATTTGATTTAACGGTTCTCAACGTTTTCAGAAGCTAAAACTACCAAATTGTGTGCCTGATTTACCTGCTATTGAATCGACCCATCGACCTTATGGGCTTCAAACTGGCTAGAATCACCCGTTTGACCTTTGAAGTTAGAATCAAGAGTAGGTTTTAATTCTCAATTTCCCTTTACCATGCTTGACATCCGTTTCCCGAAAGAATCTAGCAGTGTTTGGAACTACATACGATAGCCTTCTTTCAGCTATCCTGTTTGTCTGTTGTACAAAAGTGGACGGAACAGTTACCTTCGCTCAGCCGGCGTGGACTAAATGTGAAAAGTACATGGCGTTAGATCCCTGATCCCTTTCTCATTTACTTGCGTGTGTTCAGTCTTGACCATCCAGGTGCCCTTTACTGTTGTTTGTACAGGTTAATGTGTTGACTTCTCATATGAACTTGCACGCTGCTCAAGGTTGTGACACATTTAACAGTGCATATGGTTAGACAAAAAAGAAAGCTTGATCGTAATGTCTTTATTCCGGAAAGGGCCGTTTTCCGTATCACATGCTAATATCGTGTTATTGCGCTGTTTTTTTTCCATGTCGTTAATGAGCTCACCGGTCTGGACTCGTTTTGTACGCTGAAACGCTGTTGAGAGCTTCCGTTTCGGATTTGAAAGCGTCTACATTCTTACAGTCAGTCCATTCACTTTATTCATGAGAGTAAGATAGGAGAACTCAACGTGCCAAGACAAACGGTTAATCTTACAAAATAATTTGGACACTCATACAAGGTTTCAACGGTGGACTGATGCATTACCATATTTGAATAGTGGGCCAATACTAAAAGTAAACGTTCGTTTGATGGGTTGTTAGAACGCAAATCATTGATCAGTTACCGCCTTCAGCTGATGTGCTACACGCACCGAATCTTCACTACTCTGTGTTGTGAGCATGTTCATGCCCCATCCATCATTGAATGATTCATCTATGTACAAATTCATAACAGTTAATAAGAAAAGTGGACGAAAATAAGGCAAGCGACAGTAGGATATAATGTACTTTCGTGAGTTTAACGCTGTACGCGATTGTTGGTTTTTATTGTAATCAAGGATTAGTACTGTCCATTTCGGAAGAATGTTTTTAATAACGACTGAAGACGGTTACAACGGTCATAACATTCCCATCGCTAATCGTGAATTTCAGTCATATTCTCCGACGTATCTAATCAAAAGTAGTCCACATATTTCTATCCTCAACCGGTAATCGGAGTAGAGCTAAAAAGAACCAAACTTGACAATATACATTTCCCTTTAACGAGAGATGGGTTTCATGTCTGCACCAGTGATTAGTAAATGCTGGCCTGGTCTTGACGATAAGCAGGGAGCTCATTTCTCCAACATCATCGTCAACTATTGTACAACTCCCGAGACAATCACTCCGATTAACTCCACAGGGAGTACAGGAACACGCACCTTTGCGAATCTGGAGGCCGTGATTTAGACGTACAATATGATCAGAGCAACTAGCGCGTCTTGGACTTTTTGTATTGTCACTACTCAAAGCGATATCGTTTATATCGAAGTCTGCCGCTGTGTTTCGTAGAAGGAGTTTCAGTTGTTCAGAAGCGTAGTTACTGTTTTCCGTTGGTATATGTGGCGGTTTTAGAGCAGCTGATGGGGGATGCGATTGCCCCCAAGATTTTCGGATAACATGCAGAGCTGAAAAGACGCCAGCATCTTAAATGTAACTGGAATAAGAGTGACACCTCGTTGGTTGGTACGAACACTGTGCAAGCCTTTTTAAAGATAAACGTGACTACCGATTTCTTTCAAGATTAGGGAGCTTCCTAAATATTCTAAACCTTGGGGAACAGAATGAATGTCCCAACGAGCGCGTTCTCGCCGCTTTTATTTCATTTGTATACAAGTCTGGAGACAGACTGGGTTCAAACTCAAGACCATGGGACAAACACTTAATGAGGAAAGTAGACGAAAATTGCGCAAGAACCACAGTGACAATAAAAAATGAAATAATTGTGTGCGTTTCACATTGCAAGAAGATCGTCTGAACCGCATGCTTTACATCGTCGATGAATTTGGATTTCTTTTCTGATCTTTGCTTCTACGGGGAGAACAACTAGACCCACGACTCAGCATAGCTGGTGAGGAAGACCAGTTGATTTACAGATGAAGTTACTGCATCCCTGATGTCTTATCTTAGTGAATTATCTGTTCCACAGACTACTTAATAACACCAGTCATTTGGGCAAGATGTAATTCCGGGATGCAGCAACTAATTTCATTTGAGTTGAATGTTCTGGCCGTCGGGTTTTACTATCCCTTTATATACTTCCTGAGAGGTCACAATTCAGATGATGAGCCTGTCCTGGCGCTCGACGTCAGCTTGTACTATCCTCGGGGAATGTGCAACAACCCTAAAACTCACAGCACAATGAATCGACCTGAAGCAGTTAGGGCTGATTAAATGGTGAGCTTCCCGAGGTCGCGTTCATCGTTAGTTTAAGCCCCAAAATAGGACAGAAGCTGGTTTAACTGTAGAGTGTTTGTCCTTGGCTGAGGAAGGTAAGCCTGAGTACACCATATCGGATGAGTTTGCACCGTAGGACACCACTTAACTTTTTATACAGTTCAGCGTAAACCATCGTGTGATCATGTCAGAATGCGGGACTAGATTGCAAAACTGACTTGCAGCGCAACAGGTTCGCTGTCTCAAGTGTGTTGACCCGATCAAATTTGATACAGTTTCCATCGAGCCATGATGGCCGAGTTGCCAATTTACCTCGATAACTACAACGGCGGTTTGAAAGATGCGACGATAATGGTGAACGAGAAGATCGTTTACGGGGGTCGATGATAGTTAACTGTTACGACAGCCGTGGCGTAATGGGCAACGATACATGTGATGATGTGGTTGGCAGGGCGACCAAATGAATGTTTCTATTCTCTTACTCAAAAGGAATATTTCATGAGATCCGACGCTTTCTCTTGACTGGTTATGTCAAAGAAACTTTCAAATGAATATAGAGTGTTCTCATCATCATCATAGACAGCAATACATCAGTGGTTCACACTGATGCTTGACTGCCACACAACCACGAAGAAGAACAAAGGAAAAAAAACTTATATAGGAAGAAAGAAGAAAACAGAGGAGGGGAGGGGAAGTGGACCTAACTACTAAAAATAGCTACGTCTATATTCAAACATACAACATCAAGGCGCCTACACCTTGCAAACAAACAACCGAGCTGTAAGTGAAAGTAAGGCGTCATCAGCAAGACAGCTTCCTTACGGCTTTCACTGCCCCGCATCATTAAGTGCACTCACTTCACAGACAACTCGGCCAAACAACGACAACATTCACGCCACTGAGCTCGATTAGCCGCCATCTCACCTAACGTCTCAAGCCACCGACTCTGTGAGTCGCGAGGGCCCCAGCCCGGGAGACGAACCCGATCTACAGTGACCAACCCCTTCGTGAACGATTTCATTTGTCTACGCCAGGTCATCTGTCCACCACGCACCTTGTGCCAGTTGGCCGTACGGTGTGGCAACGACTAGCTGGCATCCTTAGTACATGACCTAACCATCTAAGTCTGTGCAAATGTAGCGACTGAACAAGAGAACTCGTTTGACAATCAGTGCCAAACACCCGCTTCCTAACCTCCTCGTTGCTTACTCGCTGGTGCCACCCGATACGAGCGATCGAACGCAGACATCGGTGGTCAAATACCTGAAGAGGGTTCACGTCTTCTGCCATGATTCGCTGTCGTAATGTAATACAGCCCTCACTGGTTTTATTTAGAAGATACAGTTACGTGAAGACAGCCAATGATTTTAACTGTTCATCCGAACCAAATCCTCGAGACATCAGTTGTTGTGTATCAATGTGCTCAACGTCTCTAGGAACAGAGATTGTTCACGATCAACCGCTGTCGGGAAAACCAAGGAAGATGACAAAATGGAATAACATCAAATGTTGGAGTATGTGCAAAAGAACCTCCGGTTTGGCTTTCAACAAACCAGTAACACCATGGACTCGTCCACGACTTCTCTCGAGAATACCGAGAGGGTATAACTCATATCTAAATGATTAGGCAGGTCCAGCGCCTTCAACTAGAAGACAACAAATCACGAGAACGGTTTTCCAGTTAAGTATCGGTAACCAAGTGACACTTCTTGTTGGACACTGTTCGACAGTGAAAGCATATTTCACGGCAGTGATTACCCACTTGGCCCACCAGAAAGAATCACTTGTTTGAACAGGCCAACAGTCAATTTTGCTGGGGATGTGTGACTGCATTTACAACATGCGTGCCGTAACAGATGAGGCGACTGTACACCACAGTTTGCTACAACCAGTTTGGATCAATTTCGAAGTGAGTATTGAAACTCATTGTCGATCAACGTTGTTCGTTTGATTTCTAAGTTGCTACCATATACCATCAGTGCATCCCTAGAGTGATAACATGCACAAGTTCACTTGATGCAGACACATTTTGGTATCTCCTGGGTGAGTATGATCGACAATGGTATAATACAATCAGTATTCTTTTCAAATTAAGGGACAGGGAAAGTTACGGTTAGCCATTAAAACAAAGGCTCATAAAATAAGCTGAATGTGGCATACATAGAATATACAGTGAGCACATAATGTGGGGATTGCGTGGCAAATTAGGACGTATTTGAATCGTGTCACTAATAGCAAACGATAACGCTTGGTGATGGTCCATATCAGTTTACGTTGGGCTGTTTGCTAATACCTTTTTTTCATCTGTTCGGGACACTTTGGATTACCTTTCATGGTGCTTCTGAAACTCACCTTCAAGTTAGTGAGCGACCACAATAAGAAAACCGAATCTCCCAGTGGGATTCGTCCCACCTGTTCGCTTGTCGGTCATTCGGGTCAACGCGATCTACAAGCCAGCGTACTGTCCAAGCTAAAAGCAAAAGATACACACGTATCTGTTTTGCATAGAGAAAGGCAAATTCAGCTCATCAGACGTCTTCCAAATGTGGCGAATATGGATGCTTCACACGAGAAAAACAGACACAAGTGTGACATCAAAATTTTTCTGGTAATTCTTAGGTTTGAAATTGTATCCGTTTTCAGTTACTGGTGGCATGGGACATAGCCGACCCTTAATATACTGGAACGATTGCACTGAGAAGTAAACGTCCATACGTGGACTGTCTCGAATCCTCTAGAAAGGATGCAGGGAAACAGATGTAAAGACGATCTTCATGGACAAGATGGCGACACAAATGAGGACAGTCCGTGTCCTAATCAGCCAAGGTGTTACGCTGTGTCACTTCCATGTACGTGACGACGTCCGAATGCAGGTAAGTGGGTAAGGTTTGCTTGTCATGTTTGTCAACAGACGAGTGCTTTTCGCAATCGGCATCTCCCCAACCGAGTGGCTGCAAAATGCAACGATCAGGAGTAGGTTGTACTGTTACACACTATATTGTCGGTTCAAACCTGACTTGAATATCATCAGCCAAACCAGTGGAAAGTTTGTGAATCACTTATTGCGCAAGTAGCTTCACATCAAGTCTTTATGGACCATTCACGTACAAAAGGATGTTGTCCATCTCGGTAACCGCACGCAAAACTGGCTGGAGAAGGTCGATGAACGGATGATGAAGCGGACGCACCCGAAAGACAATCTGGACACTGTTATTCAAGAAATATGAGTTCTCAGTGAATGGCTGATGCGAGAATTCAAAATTCAGACGATTTGCGGCTGCGATCGTCGTGAAATTGTGGTTCTTAATTTGTACGTCAAGAACATCCCTTATCGCATGACCACGGTCTCCAGTCACTTGGTGCAGACGCATCTGAACGCACGAACCTCACGGTCACACGTTGAAATGACAGCTGGATGCGCAAGGTAGGCCGTTCTCAAGTAATCATCTTGAGTATTGCAGCTGCATGTGCAACATAATGACGCTTTTGTTGTGAATAGCACGCAATTCATCTGTGGGTGCTATTTTTGCCGTTGATGTGTCTTCTTCGCATTCGCATTCCTTCAGTATTTCGCAAACATTTCTACCTGTACAGTAGGGTTTCCTGTTGCGTTTATCTTCATTATAAAGCCCGTGTTTCCATTCACGATCGCCGGTTGGCGGAGTATAACTTGCCACTTCACACGTTAGTCAGCCCACAGCATGCGGCCATCTCACTGCACTCTAACTTCGACGCCATATACAGCACCATCATTATTGTACCGAACTGCCAATTGACAGTCAATGAGAGAGCGACCCTCTCAACGCACCACTCTCGCCGTCACAAAAACGTGAGACGTGCGGACTGCTAAGCCGCCGACTTGCCAGTTGGTCCACCTACAGGTAATAAGCAACCGAGGCGGGTGAAGAAGCCCTATGCAAGATTACCAAATGGATACTGCGGTGAACCGATGCAGATGGACAGCTATCGTTCTGATACCGATTAGCTACTATTTCACTGCGAACGTATTCAAACCGCTGGCCTGTGTGAGTATCCATTCTTACAAGCACTACAGCCTCCAATCACTCAGTAGTGCTGCAGGGGTTTCATGTTACCTTAGTTCCGTCCACTTCATCCATGTGTTCGATTTCATCCCGTAAGATCTGAAAAGGCGACACGTATCTTTTACTTCGTTCAGTAACTTATACCGTGGATGAGCGGAGCAACCAAGTTTTAAGCACGATGGCAGCGGTGTTTACTCATCCATTTTGCATCACCTTCAAACATCCAAACGTACATATGTTTGAAGTTCCACCACTAATTGATTGGGTTAGATATATTAACTGGATATTTTGCGTGTAGATAAAACTATTCTTACTTAATGGATATTGACATGCCTGCCATGGAGCGTGACCGTCTTTTGAGTGTTTTCTGCCCGCCTCTTGTGTTTCTTTCAAGTAATTTGGGGTCTTAATGAAGTGTTTGGAGGACACTCAACACTTTCTTGTGATTACTGGATTGCGGCACTGCACTGATGCACAGACGGCGTTTATTCGGCGGCTAGTCTTTTGGTGATCAGTACACCCAACAACGTTAGCGCCGGCTGATATAAATAAACTGGTCAAGCTATAGAGCGGCTTCCCGTCTATCAAGAAATGGTCTACAAACGTGATGGTCTTTCTCGATAACAATCGCAATCTTGTGGGACAGCCGACGTGGTCAGTAGGATATACTCACAATAGATTAACTTTACGGACAAGCCTATGGAAGTTGATTGAGATATTACGTCTCCGGCAGGATAGGTGGGGAAAACAAACTCTCAAGTTGCTGGTTGTGACGTGTGTGGTGACGGCTTACGTTTTTGTGGAAATGCTTAGGTTCGACTAAAAGTGGGCGTCCGGTGCAGGGATACCATACACAGCCGTCTTCTGTATTAAGCCGTGAAAATCCAAAACTTCCGCCAACGTATGGAACAACGGCTTTAGGAATTTGGATCAGCACTGTAGACCATGCTTTACAGGTTTGTGCATGGTGACTGAAACGCTGGAAAGTGCGGTAATCTCCGATTGCTCGTGCTTCCATCTTTATTAATCTAATCCGGAAGCATCACATGCAAACAAGTTTGGGGTGTGGGCAGTCCATGAGGATTTAGTATCTGCAAAACCCAGCATAGGCCTGAGGGAACAGTTTGAGTTGGTACCTACTTGTTCCACGTCAGTGTGTAGCAACTATAAGGAATAATATTTTTGGTATTCTCCTTCCATTGCACATCTATGATGATTTCAGTTTCCTGCCTACTTTTGTTTTAGTCAAGCCATTTTTGTAATATCCGTCCCGGGGCTAAAATCACAACTCGCTCCGTGCCTCGCTAGCTTGACGTGCTTTCTCTGTACACTATTTTCCAGGGTCGATACTAATAAACGGGGTTAACGTGCTGAGTTTTGGTTTTCATTGTCGTCCGGTTTCCGATAGTGAGAACTGACTGATTGTTATTATACGGGACTCTTCGAACAACTGTTGCAACGGGTGGTGGTTCCAGCCACAGTGCCACCTGGCCAGGTTTATGGCCATCATAAATAAATTAGTGGACAGGGCGAGCATCCCGCGGGGTTGTATTTTTGGGAATTTCAGATTTTTCAAAGTACATACAGCCAAACCCCACGAACAATTACAAACTACGGTAATAACTGTTCACTGTTCTGATGACAAACATATAAGTGTTTCACATACGCTTACCCATACACCACACAGCTACAACGCGATCGCCGAAAGGACAACGACAGAAAGGTTAAGCATCACGCGGCATCAACAAAATGGGAGGTAAAGTGCTATTCTAATCGGCGGAATTGCCGCTAGTAGACAAAACTGTGTTCTTGTGACAGTGCTAGCTTCTTGGCCATCGTCTCCTTAATTACGAGTATCCACGTCATTATGCTCTTAACTATCCCAAATACGGTCACTTCCACACAAACCAGAGGATTCGTTGCCTACACCCCACCAATCAAGTCAGTAACTATTGTGTAGCCACCACCGCTGTTCGTATTCCATATCCACGCCGCAACCCTGATTGGTTGTTCTGTTATCGATTGTCGCCACATTCATTCACGCCCTTATGAATGACTGCAGTGCTTAAATGCGTCAGTATGTAGTTCTGCGTTTCCTGAGTCACCCATTCTCCATTGTCAGTGGTGACCATGTTTGTTCTTAACAGTAACTTAGCCCTGACACCTGAACAGTAACACGACAGCGCTGTCTCGAATTTTGTTCACACTGAAAAGCACTTTCGTCAGAGGAATAGATCGAATCAGGTGACTAAGGTTCTCTCGGACTGCACCCCAAAAGGCGTCCACATATCCGTTGCAAATAACGGTTAGTCGTCCAAATGTTAGATGACGCTTGCTGTTGATGAATGAACGGAGTTGCAAAACACGACAGCAAGATATTCAGTAGAAAGCGTTGCGGCAAAAGTGCATCGGCCGATAAATCATTTCCGACTGAGTTCGTTTGCAAAGGGGTAGCAGAAGAAAAAGCTGGCGGTTGCGCTACAACTCAGAAAGGGACCTGTGGCGGTTATAAAAATCCGCCTTAGGGTCGACGACTGTGCACTTCACCGTGTACAGTATTCATCTAACAACGGAATGACGAGCAAAATCAGTGTGACCGGTGGGACAGTCTCAACGACAAAACTATAAAGAATTTATTTATGTGTAATCGCATCTTTCACACATGCTGATTACAGTAGCACGAACTTATTGTCCTGCCACTGAATATACCCTAGTTGCAAATTTGGACGCACTGGCATTCAAAACAAAATATGGAAAATATTCAATTAGCAGTAGGAAGGTAAATACCGTTTTAGGTAAACATTCCGGACGCGACTTACTGCATCAGAAACTCATGACCAAATATATCGAGCACTAGCACAGCGTATTTTAGGATGTGGTCTGCATGAATGATGATGTATGATGATTGAGTCCCCGTTCAATGATGAATGCATCGCACGTACCTGCTCATCTGTGCAAAACTCGAACGTCACAATCTGACCGGCAGTCAGCTCGACCTCAAGCATAATTACTTCTCGACCAGATGAAAATACACTGACTGAAAGAAGCAGATTGCAAGAATCGGGAGGGAAATCCCATTTGAAGGCACCAACCCGATTAAAAGAACCACGAACTTCGGAGTGATAAACGATCACACGTCATCTCGCCAATGTGCGCTACATTCACGTGAATACTTTCCGGAGCAGACAGCACTCGTGGGGCAGTTGAAATCAGACGAACGAAGATATCTCTGCTGGAAAGTGATGCTTTTGTAGCTCGGGTTGATGGTCCAGTTATTCGGTTGTCTGTCAAGTTCGGAATTCAAGTAGGGAAGTTTCACCGCCAAATGGGATGAGCGTAAAGGGTTGATCATAGAGGTTGGCGGGGTTTGATGAACGCCTGCTTATATATATTAAGAGTCAGGGTTCAACAACAGTAGAAAGTGACCAGTGAAGTCCCAGGTCAAAAACAACACGTCCAATCAGAGCTCCGGTCAAAAGCAACGGGAAGTAACTAATCACAATTCAGAACAAAAGGTCAACTCAGTTGCTAGTATAACAGCAGGCACTCATCGAACCTCACCATCCTCCACGCCAAATCCTACACGCTTAAACGTAAACGCACTGATGATATCATCTCATTTGGTGATGGGACGTTCGCAATCTAAATGCCAAGTTCGACAAACAACCGAACACTTGGAACAAATGTCAACAAACCCTGATGTCACTTAATGAGACGCTTACCTATCTCCATAAAGGGCACTCTTGAGCAAAAAGTTGCTTTCCTTCGTGAAGTACACAGTATACCGTCATACACCCCATCGACATCCAGTTATCAAAGCTGAAGTGGTTCAGGTCAGTGACCGGTATTCCTTGTGGTTTCGACACGATGATGCACCCCCCCTCCCCACACACACACATGCTGAATGCCCAGTCTAGGTAATTTTTTGTCGCCATGGACAAGTCAGTGCACCCACGACTGGCCATCGAAGTCACCAAACATGGCATGGTTAGATATTTTCTCGTGGGAAAACTTAGTCGCGGGCGCATGCCAGAAGATCGTCACCACCAATGACAGCAATACATTAGTGGTTGACGTTCGAAACACGCCGGTAGATACCGCAACCTTCACAAAAATCGCATGACTGTTAGAGTACCAATAAGCAACTCCAAGGACAATTACAAACACCATGTTTGGAGGCGTAAATGAACTGACGGATCAAGAAGACAAATCACAACTGAGAAAGCGCTAAATTCACGCCCTCAAAACTAATGAACAACGGAATGCCCTCACCAAACCGTTGTTCTCAGGAAAATGGGTTGTCGGATGTATACAACCGCTCTTTCTCAGGTTGGGAGCCCGGATACACTTGAGATGAATCGATCTCATGGTTTGACCAGTCTAAAAATGCCAATCCACGCCGAACGTATTGATCAATAGATCAACCCCCAAAACATCCTCAGCACGCCACAAGCTGTCAGTGATTGACAGAACAAAGGCGAACGGTGACACTGATAAATGCAATTCGAGTGGATGCCGCTGCAGCACCGCCTGCATCAACAGTGGCAGATGGGGCTGCCGCATGCTACGAGAATCCCTGTACCCGCAATCGGACGGATTTGACGTCAAGCGCGAGACCGGCGACAAAAACGCCTACTCATCAAGTGGCCGTACTTGCACAAACCCTAGCTCTGTGAGGGACTGTGTTGCAAGGTGTCTTTGTGACATTACGTCGGAAAACTATTCACATGGGTCATAAGTTGGAGACTGTCCCCACCACCTCCTGACACTGTATGTACATACATTGCCCGGTGCAGGCGCCACACAAAGAAAGCAATACGAACTGTGCCCGTTGCAGCCATGAAGATAAGCAGTCTGTTCGCAATTTCTAAACGTTGAAAATACCTGTCGGACATTCATCGGTCTAGAAGGTTTGGCGGAGTAACACTCACATTCGAAGAAATCGCGCAGATGCCCGAGTTCGGAGTAACTTTTTCTACTAGTAATAGAACTGTAGATCCCCATATTGAAGAATCCTTGTGATAAATGGACGCGCTACGTGTACAATGCGAAAGGAAGTCCCATACGCTTTGGAAATTAGAAGGTTTATTTAGTTTTGTGTCAAAGTGATGTACTGAGAGTTGACTATCACAACAAACGTGTCAATTCGATTACCGCTTTAAGACACTTTTAAGGAGGCTTCCAGATATTGCATTCCATCCAAACTAACCGTTTGAACATAGTTGACGTTGGGTCTACGTTAGCACAAAGCCTGCGGTGTGAACTAGAGAAAATAACTTACGTTCGGATAAATAATACCTCACAGCACTGAATAACGCTTGCTCAAGCAGAGGATGCCTACCAGCAATCTCCATTTAGAATACCCTTTAGGAAACTATACGTTTCAGCCACGGTTTAAGAATTTTCCAGTAATTTCGTATGGAGAACCAAATTATTGGGGCAGATTTAAATAGTAGTGTATCAAATCGTTTCATTTACAAATTAAAGTGGCAACAAAATACATACGGAGTTTGATATATAGATACAGTAGGTGTGCAGTTCAGAGTATCACGTGAAAGAGCGCCAGCGACGTTGGTGCTCCAAAATGAGCAAGACAAAATGGGAACAAGATATGTACACAACACAACCGATTCGGGACTCAATGTCGGTGCTTCCGGTGTCCGTCGCAGGAATGTCGACGTTTTTTTGAATGCGATTTATCTGAGTGCCTGCGCTTTTTTCGATGCCTCCGATCCTTCTCACCACGATCACCGTCCGAATCAGAATTGTCATTAGGCGACAGTTTGGCAGAACAAGACGGCGATGACTCCCGCTTCTTTCTTTTTTTTGCTTCTTGTTTGCGTACTTTCGAATTTTCCCGACACTTTTCGGATTCATCACTAGAGCTGTCCATTGTACTGAGAAAAAATCACAAGAAATACATCGTTTGTAGCCGGATGGAGGTTTACGACAAATATTTTGCAATTGGATAACCAAATCAATTAGAGGCTGGCCATCGATTTTACTGACAACAGTATTTTCGAGCGACTCATCAACACTCATTCATTTAAACAAGGCGTAAGAACAAGCTAATATAATCCTTGGCATGACTTTGACAGAAGTGAGGTTCAGTCAGGAGTCGAATGAAGGGAGCTATACTACTTGAAATGTTAAGTCTGATTAGCGTCTTCCCTAGAGAGAGTCCATAAAGTCATGAGGCGCTCTTTGAAGAATGGCAAGTGCGAAGTTGAGAGTCTCAAGGTTGACAGCATGTTTAAACATTTGCCGAATCCCTAACATTCGGGGTTAAAATCAACTGTACATTTCAGCGAAGCACCCATGAGCCTTAATTTTGATAGCAGGGAACTGTTTTGAGCCAGTCCGACGTCGTGGATTAGTGCAGCATTCGTAACTAAATGCACTAATAAGGGGGCAAACCAGTTAGGCAAAATGCCGCGTAATGGCACCAGCATTCAATTTTACGACCTCAGATTTAAGCAATATCAAATATTCTTGAATGTACCTGTGAAGATTAGCATAGTGATCACATTATATGACCGTTTGCCCCAGTTCGTTGCAGCAGTGCAATAGCTAAATGGTTTACGTGATCAACTGTAACCTACTAACCACCAACATAAAATGTCGCCTCCCAGAATTCTGTAAGGTCACGTCCATAAATGGAGCCTGGTCAGACTGATTCACCATTTTGATCAGTAACGACTAAACCTCGCCCGCTTCCGCTTTCACATCCAACACATGAAGCGTTATAATAAAATCGTATCCAACACCGGCAAGTAGTTTAGAGCTACAAAACTTAACTATCGGAAAACTCCCACAAGATCAGAAGTAACGATGTGATGAACAACTGTTTTCGATCATTCTTTCTCAAGTCAATACAATTACGAAAGAAATTTGTCCAGTTCTTGCGACTTCCGTGGCCACAGATCAGTCACACACGGTCTAAGCCACACAAACATTTGACCCTGATCGTGTGACGTAACGTCTAGTCAAAGTCCGGTCCGAGCTTAACCAATTACTGTGTGGGGTCTAGTAGTAGCCCAGGTAGTAGCGACTGGTCAGAGTATGATGTTTCTGGTGAGCACAGAAACGTGGGCAAACAGCCGCTGCTGATCGAGGACTACTTTAAGGGCCATGGAACAGGGAAGAGTTCGAAATCCAGAAAAGAGGTATTCCGAGATTGTGTACGAATCAACTTTGTGCTCATCAATCTAAAAATATATGAAGGTCGTTGGGCGTCTTTAGTGGCTGAAAATCATCGGGAGGACACAAAAACTAGCTGTTAATCCTACTCATGCTCAGAAGCATAGCTTCGAACTGCACCCCTGGGTATTGTGGATCGGACTGCCGCCGATTCGGATAGCAGCTTACGAAGTAGCAGTACAATAAGCATAAAATGAAAAAAAAAACTGGACAAGGGAACGTTACGAAGAGTTAAACTTACGAATGCAGGTTCGCTACCGACTGTGGCACACTTCCATACCACAGGAAGTTTCCAACCAGCGGAGTAGAGGATTGAGAACTCCCCAACCTGGCGAGCGGTACCTACTAACCTTGCCCAGCATAGTCCGTGATCGCGTCACCTTGTGGTCATCTGGGTTTTTCCAAACTCGACAATACACGATGCAGTAGATTCGCCTTCTGCTCTGTGGAACCTTCGAATTATTAGACTTTTTCCTTCGCAACCTTAAGGAGGATCCATAGAGCATACTGAAAGGCTTAAGTCCAATTCAAAGGCTATGAACTAAAATAACAATCATTGGCCCCTAATAGGCAGCTAACTTTGCGCCCTACTGTGCTGCCTTCCGGGGAAAGCTTAATCATACAGTTCAAAGCTGCCCGAAGATACACCTACTATCCAATTATTGTGGCAACAATTACAACCACATGTAGCCACTGGTCATTAGACGCTACAAGACATTCTGACACTGTGGTTAACTTTCCAACTGTTGTGCACCTCTTATTTTCGTGTCTCTGTTTAATAGCTTAAGCCAAGACTTCCATTTCGCGGATAGTTGTTTCTATGTTTAAGATGTTATTGCGTGATTTGAAAGCACCCCAGAAGATATCACATGATTCTGGTCGTTCTACGAAAGTTCACTGGGGAGTATTATTTTAAGTAGCTGGTAAGTGTTGAATAGTATGCAAGCAGCACTAAGCTAAGCAGTGTTGCACCACATGCGGTTCAAAGCACACCCTACAACGTATATCTTGCACAACCCAAGTTGACCAGGTAACACATTATATTCGAAAAAGAGAGCAATCGTGCGTATACAACACAGCAGATATGAACAGAAGACACAATTACCATTACCATCAAAGAGAGCAATACATTAGTTTTTTAATGCTCAACTGTCATACAACCATGAAAATGGCAGGCCCAAATCAGGGAGAAAGAGAGGAAAGATAAAACAAAACTAATAAAAACTGTCCATACTCAAACATTCGGTATTAAAGTGCCTATACAATGCAAACAACCCGGTTTACAAATGAAAGTGAGGCGTCACCATCGAGGCCGTTTCCTCGTGGCTTTCACTGTTCCACACCATTAACTACATCTGCTTCCCAATTGGATCACCACCCTGATCGAAAAGTACCGATACAAGGTCACCTGACTCAGCAACAGTACTGCAACTCAGAACACATATGTAATTGCGGACCGTAGTTTGAGCAGACAATACCAAATCTACGATCGAGGGCATACTACGATGGAAATGCGACGGCAACACGGTGAAAGCATAAGGCCGGTTTATGGGCGCAACTTCCTTGTGCCACCCGCTCCTTACCACAGACAGACGAACATTTCAGGACAATCGTACGGACAAGATAGTACAGTCTAACCGTAATACTGGCGTGAATTCCATTTCCATTTGTAACATCGTCAGCCAGTCAGGTGAGACTGCACCTGGGCTTCTTACTAATATCCCCTGATTTACAGTATGAACCGTCGCCAGGAATATCACCAGACGAGCTTCAGTTCACAGGAACTTTCTCAGGTACGATTTTACATTCGTTAGCTACTACGTCGCCTACTATCTAGATTGTTTGTGGAGTTCGGATACAGCAGATACTAGGATCTTCGAGACTAGAGACGTTAGATTTGGTTACGATCGCTGTGTACTGAATTTAACAGCAAACGTCACGGCGCTCCAACGAGAACATCAGTTCGGAATGGAGCTATGGATGTGTGACCTATCTCAAACCAAGTTTAATTTGGAGGATAAACAAGCTAAACGATGACATTCTCGACTTTCGAAACTATAGCGAAGTAACACAAACTTCACTCCACTGGCAGATTCAACAGGGACCCACCGCTAGTAAAGCGACGTGAAACCATTTCAAATGAGCCGAACAAGCGAAACTCGGTGTTGTTAAGTCAGCCGATCGGTGGTCTAGTGAATATATCTAAACGATGTGTCGATGAGGAGAGGGCACTTGCACCCGGCTAAAGGACATCGTGCTAACTGTATTCAACCGAAGCACAAGGAGAAATGGAGAGTTCGGCGCCTAAATGGATTCTAACAACCTGCTAGGGAATGCGATCTACTGAGGTGGCTGACGCCATTGTGCTGAAGATTACAATTATTGCAGCCTAACCGACGACACGGCCATGCAGTAATCTTAGGCATGCAACCAGTGTCGAGTGGACAGTGCGTGTGTCGTTAGACTGATACGTCCAAAATTATGAATTTTAAAATGTTCGGTTTTAGTGAATTTAATGTCCAGGCTTGACTTCATTTAGTGCGCGAACACTGGGGACACTTGTGTTAACCCGTAATCCAGGCGTACGCAGGAGACTAAGGTGTGGAAGGGTAAGGACTGAAGTTTCTGGAGCAACGTTACCAGGAGTTGCTGTTTGTCCCAGGGAGTGTGCAAAAACCACCAACAACAGAAAGGGGTCTGCGAGCCCAGCCAGATAAAAGAATACGGGAGAGGAAAGCAGTAACATTTTTTTTGCCTACCCATCCTGTTAAATGTGGCAGACAAAGCGATTTGGTTTATATTGCACGACCACATTGGGAATGTACTGCTACAAAAATCCATGATAACGATAGCGCCAGGATGATGAGGATTCTAAATTGAGGGCTCCAGGCTTTGAATATAAACACGTGACATCGGGAGAAGGGTAATAAAGTGTACTTCATCATCATCATCATAGACAACAATACATCAGTGGTTCACACTGATGCTTAACTGTCACAAAGTGAATTTAGTAAGATGAGCTGTAACTCGTAACTTATAACTCCCCTTGTCCCAAGCGATGCTCACAGAAATAGTGACCGAGCGGATAAGAGTTTTGACCTGTACCGCGAAGGGCTACCGATTCTCGATCCCATTCAGACTATCTCTACTTGATAAATTCAAACATCATCGACAGCAATACAATCAAACAGTAATGAAACCAGTCGTCAGGTGTCGGTTTGAGAGTGTGCATCAAGAAACAGTATATAAGTAATGTTCTCTGCAGTAAGAAGCCAATCACTTTTCAACTTACAACTTGAATGACTAGAAATACGGCTCGTCAGACCTCCTTCTATCGACCTACTTCGCATAACTGTTCCTGATGGTGTGAACATTACACTGCCAAACAGCGTCTAAGTTCAGTACCGCCCGTTCTATCAACAGAACTGAGGACAACCGTGCGATAAAGATATCGGAAAAAGGTTAGATTGAGTCATTTGTACCTCGTTCGAAAATACCCATTGAAGTCATGGGAACGATAACGTAGCGAACAAGACTTGTTTTCTGTGTTTGACCATCAGACAGTGAGTTTCCGTTCAACACCCGTTATCATGTCACAACTCAAAGACAAACTTCCATGTTCTACAACCAGCTGTTGTGTGCACTCATTTGTTTGCTCGTGTCGAGCATCAAGGCGATTGTCTGATAGAGTGCGTGAACATCATCCTGCGTGGTTGAACAGTGGTGTGATTAAAACGGTTTCAAGCGCGACTGTTGCTCATTTGACCGACTCTAATCATTCTGTCAGTAAGAAAGATGCTTTTCAGATTGTCTACCGAGTGCCAAGGAATCGATCAAAAATGGTGAGATTCCGAATGTTGACCGTTGCCGAGGCCATTAGTATCCGATTGCGCAACCCTGACCTCTGCGCACAGAAGTTCGTGCGGACACTTAATCTCCCCTGGCCCACAATCAATCAAGCCCACGATTTGGAAAGTGATTGCGTAACTGATAACAAACACGCCGTCCATAACCTCTATTGACCGTTTTTCTGGCTCACCCCAGTTACTGTTTTCATATTTATTGTGTTGTAATTAGCCTGATGATCAAACACGGAAAACAAGCCTTGTTCGCTACTTTGTCGTTCTCACTTGTGTTTGTCTAATTAAACCAGCGACGTAGATGCCCAACCTTTGACTATAAATCAGGAATATTGGACCCAAAAAAAATACCTCCAACTGAACGCTGACCTCGATATCACCATGCATTTACCATTAAATGAGCTAAAACAGTCACACCCTCGAAAAGTATCAGGTTCGAACAGTCTCACTCTCAGTTGACTGAATGCCACGATTGCTTAGCTTACCATCAGCGGACAGTTTGCAAAGATGCATCGAACCGAGGAAAAGAACACTGTTAGATAAATGTGAGCAATATTGAAAAGAAAATGCAGAAGAATTGAAACGATTGGCTGTTCACACGCAGTTTTTGAAAAGTATGCAAAACACTTCCCATCCTCGAACTATCGATCCAATCCAATGTGCATATCAAACCACTCCCATCATCGGAAATTATCAGACAGCAATAAATCAGTGATCCTCCTGACGCATAAGTGTCATGCAATCATGAAGAAAACAGCGAGTCCTGACTAAGAAGAAAAGGGACGGAAGGATAAGGAATGGGAACTAACTACTAAAAACAGCCAAGACTAGATTCAAACATTCGACACACTGCAAACAAACGGCCGACCTATAAATGAAATTGAGACGTCATCATCAAGACAGCTTTCGTTACGGCTGTCGTTGCCCTGCGCCGTTAACTGCAAGCAGTTCAGACAACTCAATCAAACGACGATAAAATTCATACCGCTGAGCTCGGTTAGCTGCCATCTCACCTGAAGCCTCCAGCCTAACTACGAGTCATGCGGACCCAGGAGATGAACCAGAACTACTGTGGCTAATCCTCTGGTGACGATTTTATTTCTCTATATCAAGTTATTATGTCCATTTCGCACGTTACGCCACTTAGCCGGGGGACTGACGGAGTGCTCGATGTGACAGGCTAGCTGGCATTCTAGGTGCATAGCCTAACCAGCTAAGTATGTGCAAACTTGAAGATAGAACAAAGGAACCCGCTTGGCAACCAATACCTGATGCCGATTCCTAACCTCTTCCCTGCTTACCTGTTGGTGCTAGCCGTTGCGTGCGACCGAACGTGGACATCGATAGTCAAATAACTAAGGATGGTTCATGTTTTCCAGTCTAAGGGACCAAATTTCGGAGCCGTAAAATAACAGCTCTCACAGTCGCCTTACGTACGCACCATATTACTTCAAACCTATCAGAACAGAACATCATCTACTTCTGAAAACGTACGTTACTGTTGCAATAAACGCAGAACCATAAGTGGTCTGAAAGAACTATTAAAAGGCAGTTAACTTCGTACTGTTTTCTCTACATTATTCACCGTATTGATGTTGAATAAGTTCTATAATCACAATGTTCGCCTGCAAAGTATCTGTACATTAAAGGCGGACATAGAGACATGACTGCTTGCTATCGACATCGAAGAGACTCACCGGTGTAGCTGGGATGAAAACATTCAGCCCACTATGAAGCTACCTCAACAAGCGTGACCACAGCCTACGTGTCATTCGTTTTTTGGTTTATATGTGCGAATTTTAACTAGCAATGTGTATACAGATTTCGAAAACGATAAGATTAACGCTACAGTAACCTCCGCATAGCAGGATGGCAAAAGAAGTATCACAGAGGCGGTTGTGTGAAGTCGCGAAAAGTCGCAATTATCCGTGTCCTGGGTTGCCGTAATTTCTTTGTGCTTACTAGTATCTTCCACTATTCCCCGATTCACGACTGTCAATGCATTCTTCTGCCCAGTACGACACTGACACTAACAGCCTTGTAACAGAATAGGCGGAACAGACCGACATAGTCGAGACAACGGAACAGCTGTTTAGACAACCTCTTCATAAGTTCTTCATCCACTCAGAACAAACTTTCAGTATAAGAAACACTGGTGTACACCAGAAAAATAAAGCAAAATATCGTCCCAGTAATCAAGAGGCAAGTTTCCGGGAGATGAACAACATGAAAGAACTGCTAAACGTTTTACAGATTTTAAGACCACCGGTCAATATAACCGTTGAATTTAAAAGAAAAAACGAGTCAGTAAGTAGGCCAGTCAAAGAGCATCCCGATGACCAAACGCTACCTAAGTGACAAATTAAGCACTAGAAGTCATGTTCTAACCCATCCTTATTACGCCCAAATGTGAAAAAGCCATTCACTTACCCAGATTAGGAAGAAAAACATATTGTTCGATTTTGACTGATGTACAGTTCCTCACGAAGTGGCACATATTCTGCGAGAATAAAATCAGGAGCTTAGAAGTTGAAAGCAAAAGTCGAAAATCTTGCGTCATTCAAAATCCCTCCTTGGGCTGTCTTACGTACTCGGTTAAACTCCAATGGCTCAACAAGCATGTCGAAAAACAGAACTCATCATCTAATGCGGATTTTTTTCTTGTAAAAAAATTGCGATATATCCGACACATTGCAATCGGACAATATCGCTTGTTTTCATTTCAAAAGTCACAAGAACCATACGAACATGTTTAGAAAACGCTAATACCTTGGGAGCTGTGTGAAAATAGCATGAAAAGCCTCCGATTGGTGTGAACACGACACACGCTAGGGAAATCACAGGCGAAAATAAACCTCAGGATTTAGTAAAAATTTAGGAACGCGCTGATAACACAGCAATAGCCAACCGCGTATCTGCACCCATTCGGTCATTAACTTGAACAAATCGGGATTTTTCAAGATCATCGGTAAGGCAACCAGAGCTCGGGCATTAGGTTGTTAAACACAACACGACACTCTTGTACGCTAAAAATAGCTCGGACCACAGCTTTGAATACTATGGTAGACTTCCACTAACATTTTGTGTCGCGTGCTGAGTAATATGGAGTGGCTAAACAGATGATAGCCACTTGGATAATTCTAACCTGGACCTGAAGTCGAACCAAGGCGCTGGTCACTGATAACACTGCAAGTGAACAAAAACCTAACTAAGCTGAAGTATGTAAGACAAAATTGCAGTTTGAACGATAACACGATCACGCCGTTTTCCCGAATATTAAAAACCCAACTTTTAACCGACTAATACAAGGCGTTGCTGCCGCGTAGAAGACTAGAACGCATGCAAACGGAATATTATCTAGTTGTCTGAAGCGTCGATATGGGCAATCCAGATGCAAACGGACTCGAATTAATAGGGCAATCAACAAGAGTATCAGGACTACGGGTATCTTTATTGTGAACAATGGGGGATACCGCTGCTTTTAATTTCCGGCATGCACGCACTAGCCCAGATTTGTGTGGCAACATAACATTATAAAACGGGCAAGAGGTGGTCATGAATACGTCCCTTCCGTGGTGAAAGTTTTTGCTTAAGTCGTACATAAGCCACGTACTGCCAATCAGTGAGTTCAATTGTATGACAACCAACGTCCGGTGGATTAAAAGCTGAAAACTATTTTGTCACAATGCAGCACCAACAGACCACAACAGATGACTGATTGGATGCGGCCTGAAGTCTGGTCAGCAACCGAAGTTAAGTCCCCAGCACCCACATACGGTTCTTGTTGTATTCGAGATTCACATCGCAGATCCTAAAGCAAGCAAACCTGTCTTAACAAACCCCAGGTAATCGTGTGTAAGTACCGCGATGGCACAGTAACAACCATGAAGGTATACTTCTTAATCCAGCAAGTAGACCCTGGAATTACTTGTGCTTCGAGGAGATAAGCGTAACAAAACCGTGAGCGTTGGCATACGCAGGAGAGAAAAAATTTGTCCATATCGGCCACTTCTTAAACGGTCTGGTTACATGGGCGACATCCATCTGTTGAACCTAAATGATGAACAGTGGGGTATGGTCAGGTACGACAGCTCCAGTTAACATGCGTTAACCATGACATGCCGGACGGATGAAAAGTACACTGAAGCAACACTAAACTCGACCTTCAAAGCCGTTCCTTACATATGCTATTAGAGTCGGATGAACTAACGAATAATAAGAAACGATATTAGAACCTACGTAATGCATGAAGCGCAACAAAGAATTTCAAAAACCAAGTAAAGAAACCTACGTTAGTTTTTTCTGTACTTTCCAATATGCGCTTTGTTTCTTGTTCGGACTGCCGATGCAAATTTGAATACTCCATGGAATTTCCCTCCTGAAAGTCGGGGCCAATACCCAAGGCCTCTTTGAAGACTGAATTCTTCAGGATGTTGATGGCGGCAGTCTCATGAGTTCCTTTTGGAACCAAACGACCCGTTTCCAAGTGAACTGAGTCAGCAGGTTCGATATGCAACTGTTCTTTGCTAATGTTCTCCAACCTCAGCTCTTCCAATAGTTTTGATCTGTAGGCGGACACTTTTTGGTTTATCTCCAACTCTGTATAACTACTGGAATAAATTATAATACAATCAAACAGTACCCTTGATCTTCCATAGTTTGCTCCATTTCGTAGCACTTCACTTCTATCTTACGTTTTCTTTCGTGTTCCAAGATGTCCTTGTTGGGTTCTTTGAAGTGGATGGCATCCGCTCGCTTTAAATCGTCATCAGTTTTATACGTCGGTTTTTCTTTGAAATTACTTATAAAAGCCAGGTTTTTTTGCACGTAACCATTAGTACCACTACCCCTAGGGGTAGGCAGACCAATCCCGTTATACATGTCAGAGGCAGATATCGAAAACGGATCGTAAGGCCCGCTCTTCGAGTAAGGAAACGCTAAAACAAGGAACTTCGACAAATTCGTTGACGAATATGTTAATTTGAAGTCAGAAGCTAGAGGTATCTGTATCTAGTAGGTTCGTCTTGTTCGGTATTAGGCAGGTGTCTGTTGACCGAAAAGCCAGTCACTGAAAACTGCGCAAAGCTCACCTTGAATTAGTTGGAATACTGCTTCTGAATTTTTGCCTATGTCGTCTGACTAAAATTTCATTATTTCCATACCCAGAATACTTCGAAAATTATGAATTGGCTGAGTTCTATTCGCCGTCGTCTCCTGATTTTCATGTATGTTTATATTCTTGAAGTGCAACTCGTTGCATTCATAGTGAGTGGCGAAAGGTATAAAACGTGATTCTGTTCAGAGTTTTGTCGAGTGGTTGCGGAACACGCTATGCAATGCTTGCTCTGAGACGCATGGTTCCACAGCTCCTGAATAAACATATGTAGTGAGGTTTACGAGAAACTGACAGCAACAGAGCTAGCATGTCAAGATCGAATGTTTGCCTCTGATGCAAGACGTCGACTGGATAAGCGTTGTTAAGGTTGTGTTCTTTTATGTTGTTTTGTGTTTAAAACGTATGTGCTGGGTCGCTTCTCGTATCGTTACAACTTCGTTATGACGTTGGTTGCTGTTCGAATTGATTACAGTGATCTTACAGCTCTGAGATAGTATATCAGATATATTGGTGCATCAGGTGGTGTTGGTTCCAATCAGCTGTGTCTTTCCGTTGTTGCGCGTTCAGTTGCTTGTTAAATGATTTTATGTGGACGTGATATGTACACGGTTTGTCACAGGTGCGGGAGCTTCACTAACGAATTTTGTTTTTAAGCCATCTTCTCGTGTGTAGTTACGAACTATCGTCGCAGCTCCGATCGTGTTCATGCAGTTCAGTGGTTAAAACCGCAATTTTCCTCCACTTACGTATACTGGATATTGTGGGATACATGTTCACTGGGTTCGATACTGTGAATTTCATTTTGTCGTGATGCGCGTTATGTTATTTGATTTCTGTACATTCTTGCTGGTAACTGTTTCTCTGTGAAGGTGTGTCTTTGCTGCTTGAGCGTGTCGCTGTTCATTTTTGTGGTCATGGCGGGTAGTCGCTGGCTGCGAGTCCTCCAGTGGTGGATTCCTTGCATTAGTCTTAGAGGTGATTCGGTGGTAGACTGGGTTGGTTTCGTCGCTGACCAACTATCGATAGTCTAAGTTGGTTCTGTGCTGGCACCGGTTCTCTAACGTTCATTGATGGTTGAAGTGTTGGTTGCCCTGCTCGCTGCAATCGGCAGTGAGGTGTTTTGTCATTACGATATAGTACGATGGCAAGTGTTGTAACGTGGGAGAGCATCTAGTCATGCGCGTTGTTGTGGGTTTGTTCTTTCTTGGTATTGCATTGTCGAGAGAAGGGTATACGCTAGTCGTGGTTGCCTGTACTTACGATTTTAATTGGTTTTTTTGTTGTTTTGGTTTTGTGGCGACACTTTTCATTGGCACTATGCTGAATCAAGGGTACGTCCACGGTACTAGCTAAATGGAACATGGTAGACAGAATTCTGAGATTTTCCGCTCGGTCTTTTTAACAAACCCAGTCGGACGTTTTGAGGATCTGCGTTTAAGATGTAAGTTTGGCGGGATTCTCCAGTAGCACTGAAACAACTGCTGCTACAGTTGAGCTCCCTTACTCGTGAGGACTTCGTCATTGTTCAAAACTTCCCGGAATGTGCTGCCAACTGCTTAAAGCTAGGCGACGGGTATGACTGAGAGCTCTGGAGGGACGCTTGTACGTAAAGAGGCACAACATCGTGCGTCCCAAACTCCATCCCGAGGTTGGCGGAGAAACCGTATTCAGTACGTGATGACAAAACTTGGTTGGCAGGGTCGTGCTTTCTTCACCTAGTTTGTCGGGAGGCGTTCTCCCAGCGACACGTGAGCTGCTGCGCAATTGTGGGGCCGGTGGGTACCTGGATACACCGTGGGCTAAAAGACAGCGGCGAAGCCTCCTTAGAGAGAGTCCCGGACCACTGGTCAATTTCAAAATGTTATTACTAGGGATTTCCGCGATTCTCCTGAGGACGAAGCAAGACACAACAGCAGCCAGTGGCGATTCTTGTTGATTTGCACTTGACGTACTAACGTTCAACGCATTCACCACATCCTACGTCCCTAGTTCGAGCAATCCCCGATCATTAAAAATTGGTGTCACCTCGCGGGAGACAGCATCGTGTATACTGAGGTGCTTCCGCCATCGACATCGCCTCATCCCTGGGAGGATTTCGCTCCACTCCGATCATTCTGAAGAAGGGGGGGGGTTTTGAGAGCCAACCGCCTCTCATGTGCCCATGGCTCTTGGTGTCCATTAATGGTATAATTACTTCAAAAGTCCATTTCGGACGGTTCCTGTGGAGTTGGCGACCTCCACCACCATCGCGTTTTGAATGAAATACCTCATTCACAATCGCAGGACAATGTTTACCATCAGCTCTGTGGGACGCATGTACACAAGTGCGCTTAGTTTATTAAATAAATTACCGGAGCTTCGCGAACCCTGTTCTTCCGTGAGCCACGGGTTGTTGCTACAACTGAGTCGTGGTTCAACAATTCCAAACTAGATTCTGACCTCGCCTTAGAGGATGACATTCTTCTACGCCGGAAGAACCAAGGTTAGAGAAGGGACATCGGTCTACCATTTCCGCATTTCTCTTCAATTTCCCTTCATATAAATTCAGTGATTACTGTGATTCTGTTTGACGCTCGATGTACCCAAATGGTACTGATCGTTGGCTGGTACAGTGTTCCATCTTCCTCCATTTTCCCATTATTTGGAAGATAAACGTTTACTATCTGGGTAAGAAATTTTACCCATTGTAGGATTTTCCCATGTGTTTTCACGGGGTGATTTCATCCTACCTACAATTGACATTTCGGCTTCCTCGAACGCTGGCACTGGAAGTACCATGCGTGTACGATTCTTACACACATTTTCAGTACTGGGTCTCGGGAAACACATCTCTGGTTTCACTTGGTGGCGTACTGCCCAAAATCCGTTGCGGCTGGACTATACATTCATTAACGGAGGGCCGGTAGTTTATAACCTTGCAATCACCACACCATTCGGACTAAATGATCAGTCTTCTTGTTTGGCTTCATCTGCAACACGACCCTAGCCTGCTCAGCTGTTAGTATCCGCAGAAACTTCCAGAAAATGGATGTAGGGGAATTACGTGGCTGTTTGACAAGGCAGCCTTCAGTGAATTTCACCCCTTCACCATGTCGATGACCTCCGTGAGCAGCTTATTACCGTTCTTTTCGCAGCCGTCGGCAAATCTACATCACTGTCAGGCACAAACGGAACAATCCTCCAGGTCAGTTATGCTGTCGTTCACTCGAACAGGTTCAGACCACCAGCTTCTCAGGCTTGCCTTGAAAATGGAATGGATCGCACTTGTACTGTGGTTACCTATTCCTCAGCGATGTTGGCTAGACTCGGGTGTCTTAGAGACAGCTCTCATGGTCTCCGAACGCCTTGCGTAAAACGGCTGAACAGCCTGCTGATCTGCTTGGCTTACTGTTCACGTAATCCCTCTCGCAGATAATAAAATCCAGCAGCCGGGACCTCATGAGCATAACACCCATTTCATGGATGGAAGGCGTAGCTGTTCCAGTGGTTACAGACCAACAGCTTTTCTTTTCAGCGTCTGGAAAATTTTAGGGTTGGTTGTAGGTGGCTGTCCTTATAAATACCTTGTCTCTTGCGGTTCTTCTCCAATCTACAACAAGGACTTCGCAAGGGTCATAAGTGTATCAAAAATCTTCTGATAGCCACCGATCGGTCGAATAAAGCGGTTGATCAGCGCAATGAAATTCATGTCATATAACTCGGCTTCGTCAAGACATTCTAACACGTGCACCACGGCGAGCGTTCCATCATGGGATGCAAGGTAGTTTTCTTCAATGGCTAGATTCCTATCCTGCTAATAGTCTATACGAGGCGCGCATAAACGGCGCGCTCCCGACCTGCAGACTTAGCCTCAGTGGCTTATGTTGAAGCGAAATCAAAAGCAGAACTTATGGCACAAAACAAATATCAGTTTATTGAGTTTCTGTTGGTTATTTTATAGACAAGATGCATCAGTAAAATGAAGAATTACAATTGGTGCCGACGCCTTCGGCTTTCCTATTGGTCGGCTCGGCTCAGCTTGTAGCTCGTAGGTTTCAACACGGGACGCAATTGAGCGATATGTTTAGCTCCGATAATCGCTATAACAAGAATCCTGATGCTGAGGCAACGTGTCATCCTGATTGGTCACCGCGCTGACATGCCAGTCTGCTAACGTTATCGACATTGATTGGCCGTAGCTTCCTGTGAATCATCAGCTAACTTCGTACTGATGCTTTAATCCGAGTCCATTACAAGGTACCCCAAGTCTCAGTTCTTGGCCCGCTTCCTTTTGCTATTTTTCAACGGCCTTCCTTTTTTACTCACCTGTCCGTTACCACTATTTGCTGAGGATTTTAAAATTTGGTGTGCCGTAAACATTAGCGACGAGTTCATTATTCTACTGAAGAGCCCTGACATTTTATCCAGTGATCTCGAATAAATCAATTTACTTCAGGGTTGGCAAGTGTAAGGTCATGCACATTCGTAGCTCTGTGAGCATTATTTATACACCTTGAGGAGTACTCGCTTTGGACAGTTTTGGTCGATAAGGGCAGAGGAGCCATCGGTTCACGAATTGTCTCGGGCTCTCCGAACGTTGAATCAAATGCAGAAAGACTAGCAACGCTCTGATGTTATTGAAACTGATTTTCAGCCAGCTCACCCCTAGTTGTTTTCAACTTCTTTATACCAGCTGCATTGGGCCACATGTGGGTAATCGAACTGTGATCCGGCCGCCGTATCTCCGAAAAGACAAGATACTCTCGGAGAATATGCGACGTTGTGCCACTAAGACAGTCCGGGGCCTGAAAACTGAGCCGTGTGACCAAATACTGTACTCTTCACATTATCTTCGGCTCAGGGGCGACTTGGTGCTGACCTTCGTGATGATAACGTCTTCTGATCATCGGTGCCAGTTGATGCTTAACGGGGAGAAAAGCACGACATTGAGCGGCCACTCCTAACAGTAGGGGTCCAACGTAACAGACTAGAATGCAGGCAGCTTCTTCCAATCGCGCGTTTGCAAAACTTGGAATGTTCTAACTGATTATACTGTTTCTGCTGACTCGGTAACAATTTTGAACACTCGCCTTGATCAGCATTATTTGCATTAATTTGAATACTGCACCTTTGTTCCTCATTTCAACCCACTCATGGTGACCTTGACGTTTTACGCATCGGAATACGGCTTTCGACTTAGTCATTTTCCCGAAACAATGAAAATGGATCTCTCAAGTGATGCTTAGCGAACCCTGCGATCGAAACGCACGGCTGCTGTGCATTGAGAACGGCAACATTTGTATGCTAGATGTGAGATGGCATACCGTTCAAGGGGAAATGCATCTCACAAGGGGCGCTTCATCTTCATTAGAAGATCGATCGAAAGTTTGGGCCAAGACGACTTGCAGGCGGGGCGTGAGCCACAAGGCGGAAATAATTCAGCTATTGCGTTGTTCAGATGTGACATAATGTGCTCTAGATGTTCATTTGCAGTACTACGCTAGACAGGTGGTAGCCTGTTGAGATAACTATTTCCACAACCGTCTGAAGTTGGCCCGTGTGAAATTGTGTGGGTCCGGTATTAAGCATCGAGTAATCGTGACATCGCATTAGGTGGAAAGTGACTGTGGCCTAGTTGGTTGCACCTGGTGGCGCAACAGCGTCGATTATACCCACCATGTGTGCTTCAGTAGTTAACAGCAAGTCTGGTCGGGATGGTGTATGTTCTTCTACCCATCTCGGTAAGTCCCACTTCCCGCACGGGTTTCCAGAAGTCAGTGGTTGCAGTACTGGAGGTAAGCCTGCTGTAGAGACACGCGTACGGGAGACTGGAGTCGCCCAAAGCTATGGCATGGTACCCAAGGGCAGTGATGGCCAGTCTAATAGCACAGTACATTCTGTCATCCTGTCCTGGGGTTACGGACGGGGCACGATAAATGACGCGGACGATGACATGTGATGAGTTAGATGTCGCAAAATTTACCTACACGGACTAGTCAAGTAAAACCACAGCCAGGTCTCTGTATCAGGCTGTGCGTAATTCAGCACCGAAGTAGACTACTAAGCCTTCCTTTCTGCTGAACAACTGATCATTGCGAAAGATACAGTAGATACGAATGTCCATCTCCTGATGAGATGTACTCGGCATGGCATTAACCAGGTCTCCACTACACATGTGATAGGCTTCTATGAGTGGACAATCTGACGCAATTCCTGCACTTCGTTCTTCAGGGAAAGAACATTAAAAATACATACGCCATCAGCTAGATATGTTTATTTGCGTACTGTTTACTATATCAGCTGTCTGCAATGATTTTTGACGATAGTTATGTGTTTGATGGAAATTTGGTCGCTTCGTTCGCCGTCTTTTTTATTCATTTCTTTCCACATTCGCAATCTATTGGCAGTGACTGCGACCCATTCTAGTAAGGACGGACACGACCATTCAAATGTAAATCTTGATGTATTATTGAAGTTTGAGGTCGTTTACTTGTCGAAGCTCGTTCTCGCTCAGTTTGTTCATTCCAACTACCAACTGCTGGACCTTCGTTTATGTGTACCTTGGTTTCGCTTGCACCTCATCATTCGGCCTTTACGCAATTGTTGTGCTTGGTCGTATTCACGTGAATCGTTGGTCTGGGAGCTTATAAGTTTGGTGGATTCAATATCGATGTGTAACGTTATTTTTTCCGCGTAATTTTGGATGTTTTCATTGTACTTTAGCACCTTATTGATAAGAAACTCGTCTATACTACTGTCATTCTTTCGAATCCGAATCGGTTGTTCGGCGGGCTCAGAATTAATACACGCTTGCCACGCTGCAGACCAGACTATTCTAGGTCCATCTTATCGGCAGACGTTACGAGCAGATTAACCGTAGCTCGAACAACCATTCGACGTCCGGAATTGGCACCCTTAATATTAGGTGGTCTGTCAGGTGTGAGGTGTGTGTGAGGGGAATAACGCTGCGTGTAATCGGTAGACCAAAAATATCTCTGTAATCTTTGTGGTAAAAATCTTTTTGAAGTTGCCGAAGTTGTTAAAATTTTGATACGTGTTGCAGTTTCTGAAATCGTAGAATTCTGTTGCTTGAACATTCTTTTGTTTTAATTTTCCGAAGACGTAAGCAAGGAGTGTGTGGTAGTTTAATGACAGGGATTAATGGAAAAATAACAAAATGTGCATTTCCGTTATTTGGGAAAATTAATGGCGGAATATAATGAAAAGCGATGTCATAGACGTGGAGACACATGCTTTTATTTCAAATCTGAATGTAATTAGGCAGGAAAAGGTGATAATACTTCCGACGATTGGACAGTTGTTGGATCATGCGGACTA
>LOND01001513.1:45023-64151 GCA_014220965.1 Paragonimus kellicotti | reverse complement strand
GTTTTGTAGTAAATTTATGCCCAGTAGTTAACTTGAATGGGCGAAATAATGACTCCTGCCTGGTAGTGATCTTAAGACTTTGGGGACTTCGAAGGTAACCTCACCACACTGAACTATTGTTGAACTACTCTGAATATGAAATTATTGTGGAGCAATGAAAGTGACAGTAATCAACATTAAAAGTATTTAAATAAACAAAAGCCTACTTACCGCTGTCATACACTGAGTAGTCGCATTCATGAAGTGCATAGCACTAAATATTTCTGAGCACGTACGGGTGAAAATAGAAATAACATACTCACCTTGAGAATACGTAAAAAACCATGCAACGTCAACCAAAAAAATACATGACAGATTGACAGCTGATTACACAGGATAATTATAACGTTAGTTTACTGTTTCAAAGTTCTGTCTTTCTTAACCATCTGAGAAGAGAAATAGAGAAGAAACTCTGACTTCAAAATCTTGCACCTAACAGTCCACACTTAGACGTCTGGAAAACGTTTTAAAACTAGTTTCGTTAAACGTCAACTAAATATTTAGGACAGGCTCATAAAACTACAGCAGTGCTAGTAACTAATGTTTTTCCAAGTGAGTCACTCTGATTTGATATACGGAAAAATATACATGAGTTAAAACTTGACGACGTGATGGTTGTTAGAAGGTATCATACGCTAAGAAGAATGAATAAAATAGAGTCCAGTGATCAAGGTTGATTATCTTTTTTTCTTGAATAAACTATATCAAAATTCAGTGGAAAATTACAGGGTTAATCACGTGTGCAGATGCGAGAAACATTAACCAAACTATTAAAAATTAGCAGGTTTTATCAGAAATTTCCTGTTAATAATCAATTCAAAGCTCCTTTCACGTACTGTGCACACACTATGGAGTGTCTGAAATGATTACTTTCTTAATACGTACGGCTAGTTCTTTGTGTGCATGTAAGATGGCTTTATTGTACATTTTCAAACGACTTTCGGAATCGATTGCACGTGCGAATTTCTTGTAAAAATATTTATCTGTTTCATTCTATATACTGGAGTGACCTTGGACATCACGATTTTGAAAAATCCTGGTGAAATTATTGCTTTTATCAAAATTCGAATGTAATTTGAATGTTATTAAAATGCAAGCGAAGTTGAGACGATAGCGTACTGTGCAAACAATTAAGCTTATTTATGTTGATCACCCAAAGTAGCTGAATCACAGGGTATTAAAATTTGCTGTACCGCCTTAATACTTACAAGTTGGTAAGAGACAGCATGGATTGTCCAAGCATATTAACCGTCCAATAAGTCTCTCATCGTTGCTCCTATGTTCGTTTACGTGGTTCTGCCTCTGTACTGCTTGTCTTCTATTTTCCGATTGTGACTTTTACTTATGCTGGTTGTATACCATGTCAATTCCGTGTAAGTGGCTGATAGGCTGTTGCCTATGTTGGGATGTTTATAGCTATACAATACAGTTCCACTCTTCACTCTGTCAGTGACGTGGCTGAGGTGATGGTCATTTACACGGTTCTCAGTTGGTTACGCGTTTTTAACTTGCTGAGTCTCTCTACTGCTGACATAATTCAAGCGTTGATTATCATTTCATCAGATTATTCATGAGCGGCTCGGTTTTCGATGACTGACTTGTCAGATTAATTCTTCACATCGCCTGACGTCACAGCTGACTGAATAACGAACAAACGGTACTTCGTAGAGTTATATCGTACCCATGAACCCATTGGAATAATAGACTGTACTTGCCTATATTGACTCATTGAGTAACTATGGTTAACCAGGCAAAATTGATCACCTAAACTGGGAACAAACGTATTCAACAGGTATGGGGTTGTAGGATTAGCAGTTACTCAATAAACTTTAACAAATCTTTCCTTCCATTTATAGTTTGCCTCAAAAGTTAAATGCAATCTTACATACTAACCGTCCCGTTACATGCCAGTCAGTGTTAAAGCGTATCCAAAGTGTAATATGGTTATGCACATTCGAGATGATGAAATGTTAGACAGATTTGGAAAGTACATAAATTGAAATTAATGTCCACAATAACAACCTTTTACCTTGTTTAATTCCGCAAATTCAACAACAATTCAGTTAGCAGAGTACAACCTATTGAAGTGACGAAAAGATACACAGTAAATGCCCATAGGTGATTAACTGCTGACCGACCGTCCGTTCAACCCTATAAATGGCCCCGTGAGGTAACTCACGAGGCAGAGAAGAAGGAAGGTTCTGTGAGGCTCTGTGTGTGAGCCACCTTGGCGTGGTAATGAAATTTATGGGATGTTTCGATCCGAACCATGTCCATTGGCCTGTAACTCCGTCGAAGTAAGTTCCCTAGAGTTGTTAGTGTTTATGGTCCAACCATACATCACACCAATGATATAAAGGTCCATTTCTACCACAAGCTGTCCGCCACAATCGACTTGACACCAGTAGGTGACCGATTGCTTGTTCTGTTCTATTTCAACGTGCAAGTTGGGTAAAACTCGATAGCCTGACCGGGTGTCCTCGGACCCAATGGCATCGGTGCAGTCGATTAGAATGACGACCATCTGCCTCATTTGTGCATTATTCACAAGCTGACCATTCCGAACACACCTTTACACCTGAATGTAAACGATATCAGGATGTGTGCTAGTCCGAGGTAATCATCACTATCTTCGCCCCTAGGTGCGAAAATGGGACACTGGCTCAATCCGCATCACACGAGCAAAGTGTGAGGCTGAACGAAATACGGATCACAAGCTAGTAAGAACCGGCTTTACTCTAGTAGGCTCACTCCATTTGAAAGTAGAAGCACTCCCTCAGGAGTTCACGGATACCACGGTCGTACCTTTATTTGAAAGTAATTATAGCGAGTAAAATACTAACAGTTATCGGGCCATCAATCTGCTGAACTGCCATGAAGAGATCCTAGCAAAAGTCTGTTGAATCGACTCAGTGCGGGTTCTGGAGACCAGTGCTCCCGAAAACTAACGTAGATTACGGGTGAGTTGCAATACGATCGGTATCGTGTTCGCTTCACGGCAGATCATGGAGAAGTGCTATGGACGTGATCAACCGTTGTCTGCCTCCTCTGTGGATTTCACCAAAGCGTGTGTCTTCTTGAGCCCCGAGACATTGTGAACAATATTAGGTAAGTTCGGATGTTCTGGTAAGTTCGTCATTCTAATTGTAATATTTTGTATGGGTATGAGGGGGAAGTTGCGGTCGTGTAGATTGTCGTGAGAATTTTTGGCATTGTCACTAACGTGAAACAGGGCTGTGTCTAAGATCAAACCCCATTCAGTCTATATTTAACTGAGATTCTAACATTTGCTTCTCATAACTCAGTGGACGATGTTGAAGTTGAAAGCTACCCGAATGGCCGCTTGCTGAATATTCGACGTTCCGGTGACTAAAGTAGACCGCGTAATTCAACCATGTACACGTTGTTGTTTATAGACCACAGTGCACCATTTGTACACGGCAAAGAGGAACTGTGGTGAATGACCATGACTTTCTTAATCAAGCTATTCGAATTTGGTTTAGATATCAATAGCCATTCTCCGTGCGGAGGTGTTGTGACGACAATTGGAATCCGTACCAAAAGAGACATTATTGATCGCTGCGCGGACTTCTACAACTTGGAGAGCAATCTGTCGACAGACTTGTCCGTGACCCGTGACACGTGAGCTCGTATGACCAAGACTAATGTTGCTTTCAGACGTTTTGACTGACGTGACATAGAGAATTTTCGAATGACGATGCTGCTTATCTACTACTCAGTGGTGCTGTTTACGCTGCGGTACGGTAATGAAACCTGGACGTTGTATCGACTGGATGTGTGGTACCTGAGCGGCTCCTATCCGTAAGGTCTAAAAAATGTCTTCAACACTCGATGATCAGACATGGTTCCCAACAATAGAATATGTCGCCGACCAGACAAGGATGGAATAGAACGCAAACTGATGTCTAAACAGCGTCACTTGTTGATATACGTCTGTAAGATGAGTGACGAACGGTTTCCGAAGCACCTAATCTACTGGCAAGTGGTAGCAGGTAAGCGAAATCCTGTTGGTCAGAAACTACGATATCAGAACGTTATTCAAATAAAAATCTTGCCTCCGTGGTCTTGTTTCTACACCTTACGGAGATTTAGCCCGTAACCGGAAGGTCTGGAGAAACACATACGGGTGTCTGGAAGCTCAGTGAGCGACACTGGCCTTGAATTCAGGCGTGCGTTCCGCAAAGGAACTGTAGCTGCCACTGATCCTGACTATATGGCGTTTCAATGAATGCAGCTACGAATGCGATTGCCATCTCGGAACAACCTAACGGTCTAATGGCACACTGTCAACAAAAATATGACAAGTGCCTTGAGCACAAATAAGTTGTCGGTTACTCTTTGTTCGTACCAACCAGCAACCTCTATCGCGTGGTAAATTATCCGCTGTCCTTTTCAGAAACCTAGGGCGTGGCAGAATTCTACCTCTTCACTTCATAAGCTTTGTTTGTGCGTGGTATGCAGAATGTTTTGTTTGATTTTCAATTCAACTTTAAACTTTTGTGTGTTCCCCCTAATTCCTATCTGGAGTCAAATGACATGTATTCCAATATCAAACTTTTGGCCTTACGCTTTCAATACCTCTTTTCCTGAGTCTAGATTTCACCAGTGGAATTCCCATACCTTGTTGTTTTCCAAGGAAAAGAGATCCACTTTCATACTGGCCTAGAATCAAGCCAACCAGTGTTGGCCTGTTAAAACACAAAGGCTTCCACTCACGTCCCCTGGTTCTATTCCTTCGGGTTTACGTGGTTTTTTAGTGGAACCACAAGTGGTGCAGTGCAATCCGTTTTTACACCCCCATTGTAAGCAACTTCTCGTAAACAAATCTAAACTTGTAGCCCGTGCCCATATGGGGCAGTTCTCTCATAAAAGCTCCTTGAGACAGACTACTAAGTGAGTTATGGAACACAGGATACACCCTCATCAAAATGACTGGCAAATCCTCAATGAACCACACAAATCAAAAAGATTGTCCTTGTACACACACTTGAACTAACAAAGGTCTTCAATTAACCAGGAGCGATCGATTGAGGGGTCATCCTCTGATACTTGAGTTTTAAACGGATGTACCAATGTGTACGCAGAATTTGCTCTCAGCTAGGTTCTGCTCTCTCAAGAACGTGCTGTCTACCTCTGTAGTCCCGACTGACTCAGTTAGAATGTTCAAGAATTTACTCAATCCCACCGTACCTGAGGTTCAACCGATCCTACAAATCTCCTGACTACCTATCTAACGCAGGTACAACTCACCGAATGCTTGTATGTGGATTCTCATCTTCTGTTTTGTCTGTAGGTTTGTCAGTAGCACTCAATTTCCATACATCTGATTTTGGTCTACCACCAACACAACAACAGTGCGGCATAAACCGTTCGCCTTTCTTTCCCCTGTACGAACCGATGCATCTGTATGCTCATGAGAAAGGGAGGAATGAGAGTTACATAGGTTGAGAAACAAGCACAGGCGCTCACACTTCACGCGGCCGTATTGAATAACGCCTGATGTACTAACCCGACTTAGTAGAGCTCAATAGCTATTTATATCGTTGTCCGGACAAAGTGTTGAATCTCAACCACCCTCAAGTGATCATAGCATCCCTTAGGGTGTACAAGACCTGGGCGGATCGCTGCATTTGATTGCACCAAAAATGAACAGAATTCACAATGTCCAGTCATCTAATCGGAGACCCTACGAACAGCAGCAGTCTGAGATCCTCCATCACTAAATGATTGTTGGGGGTTTGGATTAGCAGAAATTGCAAGGCAATTGTAATGGATTTCATCTACCATATTGAAACGAATTTTCAGCTATTCTGTAATTTAAACTATTGAGACACATCCAAAGCTAAGTTTTGTGAACCCGCTTTAACACATCTGTGGAGACAGGAGATCAGTCAAGGTGGTTTTGTGTCCGTTTTCGTAAACACTACTTACTACAATATTCGTAAGCAAATAGCTAATGTATGCAAATGAATGCAAACAGAAAAGCGCACAAATTTCAGCACTACAAAAACTATGGGCTACTTTATGAATCACTTCTGATGAGAAGTCAAATTAAAGCACAAAGATTGGCATCCGTATATGCTGTTTTCGGTCCCAACAATTACGACGAGGTACGCATAAGTAAACCTTATCGGAGACCAACACTCGAAATACCACTGTTTCCTGTCGATTTCCAGTTACATAATACACACTCTTCACGTAGTTAATGGTCTCGAAAAAATAACCGAAAATGATGCACTCCTGTACATGCTGCCTTCGTTTAGCGAAGAGAGGACAATCATAAAATTCGTCTATATAATCACAACGTATAATGTTCAATATGGAAGTTGAGGTGACAGTCTTCACCACGAGGTTATACCACTTTAAACAAACAAAAAAATACAAGTTTTCACTTGCAATGACTTGGTCAACTGTTGAAGAAGCCATCCTCACACTGTCTTCAGGAAATTGATATCAACAATTAAGTTATGATTAATAACGCATTGTCTGTACTGAATATCGTTAACTATGTAGTTGGTTCGTCAGATATGAAACCCATTCCAAGTCACTCGTCCCATAATCTTACTTTTTAAACTGTGGATACACGATCGCACTTGTCCGGCTTTTCAGAAACAACCATGAGGTGGATATGAGCCAAAATGACTCTCAACAGTATCCGACAAACCTAGTAAATTTGCTCTACCATTCCGTAATCTTTTTTCAACAAATCGTACAGAATGGTATTTGAATGATTTTATTCAAGGTAGAACGAAGCGATCTACTCAGGTTTCATCGAACAGAACAATCGCTCTCAATGTTGGATGCTACGGAACACAACCATTTCAGTTCACAGTCCGAAACCACTGACAACACATAATCGACCAACAGAACCATTTTTAGTCCTCAAGCTGTGGGACACCATTCCCAAACTATGCTTACAGTTGTTTACGAGCGTGACTTTTTCAAGAATCAACGGACTTACATGGTTCGAGCGATTTAAACTAAAAATATAAATTACGCAATACCATCATACCAGTTATCAGAATTGACATAATGTAAAGCGCCAACACGTGACCAAAGCCAACCAACAGAAGTTAGGATAATCGCGTTTTCCCTTCATTCTCATCTAAATACGTGGTTCTATCGTGCAAACAAATTGGGTGGACTCGAAATGTCTACCACGTTCCGAACTACGAGCTGGATGTGATTGCGGCTTTTCAGCATCAAGCCAACTTGTCAAACTGGCAAACGGCTCAGCCACTACGCCAAATCAGTTTGATCACCATGCAAAAAATCACGCGAGAAAGAGCTCCGAACAACCGCTTATAATATACTGCAACTTTGAGGTGCGTCATTACTCGAGCAATTTTCCGCGAAAGCAGCTCAGGAGACATGAACGAATCCTGAGTCAAAAATAGCCTCCTGTCAGGTTCCACACCCAGATTGCAAACAAACTGTCACGCTAAGTTACAACGACTGAGAAGAGGTAGCTCGCGTTTTGACTGCAACGAGACCTAATCCACTGTTCAGTTATAACCGGTTGGTAGTTACTACGGAACTCTAACTCAACTATTCCCAGGAGCAAACTAACCGAAAACAATGTCAGCTAGTGATAGGCAGCAAGCGGCGAATAGGCGAATGTTTGAAGACATTCTTAAGTGATCTCAGTTTAAGTTGGACTACAGATGGGACAGACCGCGAGCCTCATGGACAAAAGTAGACCCAGCAAACCGATTGAGACACCAAGCTTATCTTCGTTATTTGATCAGCAAAGCACTCATTTACGGATTATGAGTGTGAGCTTCCATTGTGGTAATTGCCATCGCCTTCTCATCTATAGCTTTTGGTAAACGAAAGCTGCACCGAAACACAACAGCACGTTGACTGGATCATTTTGTATGACAGTATACAGGAACGATGTAAAATGCAGTATTAGCAGAGGTACTTGCATCAAACAGAGCGAACGGAGATGAGCGAACAACCAGCCGAACAGTGTGCAGAAGACAAAGTTCGCGCTTGATTCAGTTGCACAGAATAAAACAGACGAACAAAAAAACCAATGCTAGTGACACCCTCAAGCTCCGCTGACCTTGACCAGGAGAACCAAGGAAAACGAGTTGTGACCAGTAAACCTGTTTGGGTGCTTAGCAGAGGCTTGTGAAATCAGCAACAAAGCCACAACGAACGACCGTATTCTCTCAACTAGTTGTACCGAGTTATTCGCCAGTAGTTAGGGTGAAGATGAACAGATGGCTGAAAAAGCAAGCTACGAGACACTTGCCAAAGCGAATGCACCAACTAATGAGTCAACTTGATCTGCTGCGCCAACCACCCGATCCTCAACTATATCGATCGAGCAACGTGAGCTACAACCTCGGACAGGAGTCCCTCGCGGGAGCAACAGTAGTGAGGATAAGCATTACATCCACCCGGTAGAGTGTGCAATGGCTCACACATGTACTTCATCAGTACAGAAGGGTTATTTATTTAAAGCACGCTATATTTGAAGCGCAGAACAAGAATCTAATAGTCGTCGGACAGATCACAATATATTTTCAACCCTCATCATAAACTGCACAGAATAACATCACAACAGAAGTCGTTTTCTATCAATGACAACTAACGTTGCGAAATTGTATGTTGATCTGGGGTGGTGTGGTACTGGACAACTGGTATGAATTCTTGTTACTTGCAGACAGGCGTATCAGACACCCACGCCCAGGACCACCTTGACAACTAACTAAACGACCCGGTCCACGAGGCAACGGAACGTGATAATTAACTACCGACTCATTACGCATGCCGGTGCCCACACAAATGATTCATGCGCAAGTTAAGTCAGGAACTATCCGAGGGTTCAAGTGACAGAATGACAGACGGGAGAGTGGCACCAAGCGTCACATTCTGATATCATCAATGAGTGTGCTGTTGGTTGTGTCAGCAGCGCCTTGTAAACAAGAGCCGTCCACGGCTGTTTATATGTTTATCGAATAGGACCGTTAGGTTCACAGTAAAACCTCGCTGAAAATTAATCTTTGGTTTGCCAATTGGAAACGACCGAGGAGACATTTAACTGGTCATTGTTGGCCCCGAGGAAGTGGACTAAACCTTGGGAACAGAGGAAAGTTAAAGACGTCAAGTGAACATAGAACGTGCGTTAACCGTGTCCAGATCAGTACGCTTACAATTCACTTCAAGGATGTTAAGATATCTTGGTCAAAAGCAACCGACTCGAAAGAATACGCTCTGTCACCAGTACACCTGACCAAGACCTCGCATCAGCTGACCAACTTCTGGAAACTATCAGAGGCGTCGCAAGCCAGAGGCTATAAGTCATTCCGGTGTGCGCAACCTCCTGACCCCTTGTCCCTCATGGTTCTCATTAATGGGTTTCGCCGTATTATGACTGAGTGCTTCGCTGTTGTTTTACGTATCACAGGTAACGAGAACATACGGAATGGTACAGTGCTTCTTAATAAATAAAAAAAACCGACGAGAAAATGCCAGACAGTCTTAGTATGGACGTGCTCCTTGGAAAGAAGAGGCCGAACTCATCGAAAAATTACACCTCAAATAGAAAGAACCCAAATAATCGAACATGAGATCGTGAACTCATACAGGAAAACTTTGGCAAAATCAGACTTTCGCATCGAGATGATACTGATATGAAGCAGCCAGCTGCCCATTGCAGAAGAAACCGTGATGCGGTTTACACCCATGTGTAAAATACATGGATCAAACATGGTAATTTAGGCTCCTCGTAGAGGCAACCTGGTTTCTTGACACCTGTTCTTGTCGCTAATTTTTCGCAAAATCTTGTGAAATAATAAAGATATCACTCTCACTAGCACTTCCGGCTTGTTACACGGAACAAATCGGCGGATCTTCTCTAACATTCAGTGTCACAGTTGCAAGAGAAATGGTACTTTTTCAGTGAAAAGTGTTCCTTGTAAAGTGGAGACAATACACCACCATATTGGCGAACTGGTTTTCTGATTCTATTAGTCAAATTCGCAAATGGAAGTCGGTTTTAATGCTTAATTTTAAAGTGCAAGCTGCAACAGCGTCCACCGGTCCAATACACTCATTTCCTTTCAAAAAACTCAAAACATAAGCGGTTAAAAGGAGCAACGAAAGACTCAGTTTCTCACTGATAGAATGCTACTTACATCCACCTGCATCGCTTGAAACTCCGATAGATGTTTCTATTGACTAGACTGGCTACCGAAACACAGAAGTGACGTTACGCAGGACAGACACGATCCGTTTCAAGGACATCGTCCCTATAATTTGCATTAATCCACATGGCCAGAACCTAGAAAGAACGTTTATATGCTACATAAACACATCGTCTCAGTTCACCACATTTATGACTAGCGCTAGTAATGTCAAACAAAGCTAAGTAGCGGAACCTACACAACACCAGAACACATGTAATGACAACAACAAAAATGATGGAGGCGTCCAAAATTGATCAAGTCAGCCGTGGTTTCCCCCTTCCAAGTTCGTCTCAGCTAACTGGATATGAGTTATGGAGTAAACCGATGAGGAACACCAACAAATGATGGAAAGCTGGTATAGTAGAAGAGCACTGAAAATAGACAATGCCCATAGACGGCACCAACGATCATCACCGTGATTTTACATAACAATACAATTTGCGACTCACAGTAATTACCACAGCGAAATTCATCACATCAAAATGAGCAGAATACACAAAAAGCATCATGTAGAAGGACTGGAAAAAACCAAGCACAATTCAAATCAGAAAACTGCGTCCAAAACGAATAGCATAGACAATAAAAGTAGTGATGATTAGTGAGAATAATTATAACAACAGAAGTAGCAAGGAGAAAGGATACAAAGATACACTATCAACAACACTGCATGAAGATCAGCTGCCTCGAACAAAATACATATAGGTGAATTCATCAAAACCCGCGTTCTTCAGCGAATCACAGCATGAAGTTAACAAAACGGTCACAGGATGTGCTTCCTCGATTAACTAGGTGACGCAAAAAGATCATCATCCATCACATCCGACGGTTCGGAGGATGAATGTAAATAAATGCTTCAAGGATACGAACCGTATGAAACGTGTGGCAAGGATAAAAAGCGAAGATACATAAACCATCATGAAGGGAGGGGTACTGAGGCGGTTGAAATGGAGCCACTGGCGGAGTTGGACTCAATCTCAGAATGTGCTTGGTTAGTACCGATTTCGCTTTTCTCCACAACTTTGGCAGATATATGCTGTCTTTTTGCTTCATAGGTAGAATTGTCCACGTTAACTGTCTCAGTTATGTCTAGTACGGCATTTGGTGCAGTCGTGGTCATCATCGTCCTAATGGTGTCAGGAGTAGTCGTCGAAGTACTTGCTGGATATCGATCCTCATAGTATTGTTTGAGACGTACATGCCAAGCTACACTGACAGTCGCCGAGACAGTTTTGAATTGATGCACCACATTCCGGGGAATAAAATAAATATCATTATCTCGTAGTGGGAGACGCACGTAGGAGAATCCTTCAGCATGCAATTGATTTAGTTCGGCATCGTCTGCCCAAAAGGTACCACACTGAAAGAAATGGGAAAACCCGATGGTACATCTTAAGTAGCTTCCGTTCACGAGAGCCAGCGATCCAACAGATTTGGATCATCGCTGCAACGGGTCAAAGTAACGTGCACAATTAGTGAGCAAATGTATCGCTGACAACTGCGAAGTAAAACAAATTACGCACCTAACAGCATTCACTGATAACTAGTTTGACAGAACCAATAAGTTAAATGAAAATAGGTTGTGAAAAATCCGCGCTTCGACTAGAACCACATATCCTTACGTGAAAAACGTTCGATCGGGTGAACTACAAAAGCAAGTTGGGAGAACAGCAGTTTCACATCTGAACTCAGTTATTCATCCATCAACACTGCGTCAAACAAGATCCGGCAAATGATCCGGGGACGGACTGCCCTGATGGAGTCGCTTGAAGAGTCAATGTTAAATGTATCAACGCCACAACAACGTTGGTGGGTTGCACAGTTACGGTTTATTCATATGAACATAACGACATAACGTACACGTTGCAAACGGATGAGGCATGTAACGGGGAACAGATGGGTCTAGCAGATTCTAACCGCCCAAACTAAAGACAAAAACAGCGGCCCAACAGCGAAATCAAAAATCGTGATAGCCAAGGCGACATAAAACTTATCGATAGGGTGCGATCGCAAAACACGGTGAACGGCGTCATGTGTTCAACAGATAAGCACTCTGCAAAAGTGCATTAAACCTAAGCAACATTAAGGGGCCCGCCCAATTGAAACGTTAAGCCATTCCCAAACAAAAAGCATCCCCCAAGCGGGGATTAAATTTGTTGCTTCCGTGCCAAATTCGTCCAAAAAGTTAGCCAGCGGAACTAACAAAAGCATATATACAAGAAAAACTTATTAGCTAGAGGTAGAATTTCACAAATCTTCTGAAGCAATCACTAAACGCATAACAACTATGCGGTGTGGCTGACTGAAACAACACCCATGTGCACAGAAGCGCGTGGTTTGCTTGACATTCTGATAGTTTCTAACTTGAGGATGATATAACATTAACAGATGATACACTTATAAATCAACCCGTTAGAAATGAAAAACCACTGAATACTGATCAAGTGCAATTATCATACATGTAGATTCATGGAGAGCTACGGTCAGGCAGGAACAAACCGGACTACAGTCTAAAAAGTTGCCTACGGAAAACCGAAAAACACAAAAAATTACTGCATTAATCGTAAAGGCCCTCATATAAATGTGCACAACTGCAGGGTTTTGGCCGATCTACTTAAGCCTGAAGCTAGTTTTGTACCACAGAACGTTTGAGAAATGCGCAACCGCGTTAGCAGCAAAATCAATGTAACCAAAAAACGCGCAAGAGCAGATCTGGTTTAAGAAGAGTAGGATATCGTTATGTTCATAACATCGATAAGAGCTCGACTTCATCAACCAGCAATTAGCATAGGCCAGCGGTCAGCCAGTTAACTACCGTTTAGAGTCATTCACTGTCGTGGCTAACATGTGTATAACAATGACACTCCCGATATGTCTGTTTGACAAGAGCAAGATGAAATGAGCTAACAAACTGGCTTACGAAAGAATCTACTAAAACACCGTAAAATTTAAAATTACCCACAACTGCTAGCAGCTTTCGCATTGTCATACAACTTTCAATTATCCGCATTCAACAAGGAGCGTTAAACTCCATTCTCGTTCGTGACGGAGTTTGATCGACAGAGTATTCGATCGTGCTCAACGTGAAGTCAGTAAAACGATGTATTTTGTAAGTTGCAATTAGACCTGGATTACTTTCAAACTACTGTGAAATGATTAAGTAGCATAATATATAAAATGAGAAACACTAGAAAATTGATGCCCCGACCAGACAAGATACGGGAGCGAGCGCGTGAGCGTGGCATAATCGGAACGTTAACTAGATCCGAAGTGAGGAAGACAAACTATGATTGCATTTTAGTTTACTAATCATTAGGGCCTACACAAAAGAAAGTGAACTAGAACCATTGTGGAGAGCGCCAAGTGAATGTTTAGGAAAAGGGGAAAGTATAATAAATTTACGGAAATATTCACTGAGTACAAGCAACAATGCGACTGGTCATGTTAACAACAGGGGGACAAAACAAAGCAGTTGCATATTCTCGTGGCAACCAATGGGAGTTAGCAAACTGGTTTAGCGTGACCTTCGCATGTACCAAGTGTTAGTGTGGCAGTGAGAGAAGTGCTTGAATGCAAATAGGTCCACTACAATTGATAAAATTGAGGTCGTCTGTAAAGCAACGATCCCTGCAAAAGAATTCGAAGAGGCTAACAGTAAATCGTGCACGGACATTTCGTTAATAACCCACTTGCCACCATTGTTCACTTAGAGTAACCAATGAGCAACAAATAGGAATGATAACCATGATGAAGAGGGTGAGCTTGACAGGAGAGTTCGGAAGCATGGTAGTTTAAGAACAGATTTCCTGATGACGCGATACAAATCATACGAGCATGTGAACGAAAGTAAACGTTGTGCAAAGATTAACGGGAGGTGAAAAATGAGACGCAAAACTGTGGAGGAATTGCAAAACATTTAAGTTTTACGGCAGAAACTGACGACAGGATCACGTTGATGGATGTCAAGTTGCAGAGAAGTGCAAACGGTTTTCAATCTGACAGTGCCCAGTACAAATAAAACTGGTCAGATGAGACACCCTATAAAGGCTACAGACGTGGTCTTACACGTGTAACCTATTTGATAAGACAAACAAAAACACTATACCCGACGACATGAGTAACAACCAACTTAATTCTGCATTGTATGAGGACATGGGCTCATCTGAGTTAAGTGAATGTAACTAAACGATTCAAGATTCAAGATACGCAACCAAGACATGTTGACCTCCATTCATCATCAAACTTTCAGAAGAACGGCCCTGCAATGCTGCAAACATTTTGCGGATGGAGCAAAAAACAGAGCCATCATCGCCAACAACGAAGAGTATGTGTTATGTGATTACGCGTGTGATCGCTGGTGCTAATAAACTGCCTATACACCAGAGAAACCGGGAACGTGTAACAATGAACGTTGTGTGTATAAGCAACTGGACTAGGTGGAACACTATAATTGAAAAAGAATCGTTGAATTGCATACTCCATAGTTCTCTTTCATTTGGCTTTGGTGGGCGCGCGTTTAAACGTACCAACAAAACGCTCCACATTATCGTTGCGACGAAGAATGGACGTGTTCGATGTTGTGCAAGCCATAAAACTGCTTCAAATATACAGTCATAAACTTCGCACCATTATTTAACACGAGTGTAACGGGTCCTAGTGATCACCCAATTCGCTGTTTAGAAGGGCTATCCGAAATAGCAACGTGACGCAGTCAATGGCACGTCTGTATTCGTAACATTTCTTAGGCTTGCTTAGACTTGTTTCATGTTTTTTACCTTCTTTATTTATCCCGTCACAATCGTAGCAGTAACTTCGGTCAAGCTCACAGGTTCGCTGAATGAACATGAATACGGCATCAACAGTCGTTCCGGTAAGGCCTGAGGACACGAGTCAAGTCGTGTGATCTACACAAACGTGTGACGATAAAAACCGTCGAACATAAATGCAAAAAAGCCGCATATTGATAAGTAGATACCCATAAGGAGATACACTCAGTTTCAGTATGTCCTGCATACCGTGATCACGACCTATAGACGAAATACACCCAGTGACAAACACGAAGCCTTAAATCGATTCAAACCACAAACTTCCCTCAAACTGACTAATGCTCCAGGATCAAAACAATGGTATTTTCCATCGTTTAACTGCTCACTTTGACCGTCTAACATCCACGGATGCAGCTGAACAGGTGGTGACGGTTTTCAAAACACCACCAGTAGGTTCTTGGTGTTTCATATCAGATAGTGAAAATTAGACAAAGCAATGTGATTTACCTCACCAGCGCGGACCACAAATGGAATGCACATGGCTCTCGCTGCACGGTTAGGTAAGTATACCTGCTTGTCAGTATTGATCGTTTTAATAAATACACCACGAAACTGAGCAAACAGGCGTGGGTCTATGTAAACTACTTTAGCTACTGCAAGGTTTAGAAGTTCCGGAATCTCGTAGCACGACAATGTAGGTAGTGTGACGACCGACAAAGAAAAGAACTAGTCACTAAAGGTTACCCAGGCCATCGTCCAACAGCGCCGCGCAAGCCTACAAGATGCAGTACACTCATGTGATTGAACACAGTCCGAAAACGTGATCAAGTAGTGAAGAACCACCATAAGTAACGCTTATTCATTATTGTAATTACTCCTGATTGCTTAAAAATATTGACCCTGCCAAATTAGAGGTGTTTTCCATATGATCTTACTCTAGATTAATTGCTTTGACCTCTTTTTCCAAAACACGTGCAATGCACTTGAATTCACCCGTTTCAAAAGTATACACCAAGGAATCAAATGACAAAAAATACCCAACTGGGCAAGGAGACCTACCTGACTAGCAGGTGGCTCCATAATATCTAGTCGAAGTCGCTTAACCAATTCTGCGTAATGGCGGGGGTCGAATACAACAACATCCTTCACAATACGGCCAGCGGGATGAGGTCCAACGGTGTACGGGTGCCGCCAGGAGCTCGCCTCGTTCAACGACTCCGATGGAGCCGGTGAACATGAAGACCCGTTGGTAACCGGTTTGGAGTCGCGTCCTTTAGTTGAGGACTGAGGTGAATAGACCGCTTTCAATAAACCAATCGCAGCAGTAGTGTGTCGACCGAGACCATCATCTGCATGGTCTGCATGACATGGAGTTCGATCTGGAACAAGAACTTGGCGGACACGTCGTGCACGGCGTACAGGGAGCAAATCTGTTAGTTCGCAGCTTTGAGACAACCTGAGAGCCAAGGAGGGGAGAGGGCTCTTTTTAGGAATGCACTGTATAAGCAGTAGAACATTCATCAAATAATGCACCGAGAATAAATGTAACTGAATTTCACAATAAACGTTTCAAAGACGTACGAGGCAGTGCAACACGCCTGAACGCCATAAGAATTAAAATCGCGCAAGCACATACATCTGGTTGGAAACCATCAGACATCTTCATAAGTAGCAGTATACCCATGGATGACACTAATGCTCAACTGTCATACGACTGCAGACATGGACACATGTAGCAATTGACTACGTGTTTGCATATGTGCGACCGTTATCTCTTTTCAACAATTTATGAAACTTAATAATGAGATGTTCTTAGAAGCAGTTCATAGTCCCGACAGATGAAGGTCTTCTCAGACCATGGCCTTCAGTTCAAACCCGTACAGTTCAGGAAGTTCAAAGTCTTGACGCAATGAACAAATCACATGCGATTACCTCGTCAAATGAAAATTGTAGGATTGACTTGACGGAAATTTACCATCTTAACAGAACTTTATGAGCATTAGTAAAAAAACAGTTTGCAAATGAAAGGTGTTCACCGCAGTTTACGACGATGAACATTCTTGTTTCTGAATCAACAGTCGCACTCTTCCTCTCGGAACAGGATCCACTGTGAACGATACATTCGTCTAGGCCATCCATTTGCTGATGTTCTGATGTACTGTAATCATTCAATAACAGTTGAAGCTCCAACATTTGTTTACCCCACAATACCCTCCGACGCTCTACACCAAGTCTCGACAAAATTTTGAGCAGGTACAAATCCCTATTGTACAGAACCGACTGATAACCACATAAACGGAAGAAACCGTGGTAGGGTATGAACAGTTGTGCCATTTATGAGAAAGATTATGTAAGTTGAACATCATCCACAATTGATCGCAGCTGTCGTATTTCCATAGACTTCGAATTATTTAACGGCATACACCGTGACATAGGACATGCATAGCTTGAAAATATTAATGGGTCTGGTACGTCGCCGCGCGGCATAAACGCAAAGACAAATAAACATTGCAGCGGTGAAGCCATTTAAACCAGTAGCCTTTAGCTTCAACCCAATTCAAGCATCAACCTGAGTGTGTCCATTGCATAGCAGTATTGGGGATTAACTACCAACTTTCACAGTCTGCGATGGCTAGTTCATCGCACTGAAAATTATTTAATTAAATCACTAACAAGAGTGATCAAACAGTGATTTGATTTTCATATATACACACACTGACTATTTCATCGAGTAGCATGGACAGGCGTCACCTGCCTAGTTGGAGACCTCGAGACAATTCAAAAGGCTGGTCAGAATGACTATCCGTGATGGTAGCGTGTTACAATCACTGAGGTGCCTTCGTCCGTAACTGTTCTAGTTCTTATGTCCGGCTTTGGTTGACCCACCTTTATCACTTTTTATATTTTCCCTGAAATAGCATGTCACTTGCGATGAGTGGTAGCTCAAGCTACAGTGCCTTCTAGTCTGACAGACGGTTGTTATAAACAGACGGAGGAAATGATTGTTTCATTACCTGCACCCTCGAACTAAGTTTCCTGTTCTTGTGGTAAATGGGTTCGACTCTTGAATCCTTCGATTCTTGTAAAATCCTTCCAAAAAATCTATTTCTCCTCGTCTTATAGATCACATTACGTTATCAGACTCCTAAGGAGTTTCGTACTTCACACCCTCCCGTGATAAACACTGCTAGAAAGTAGCGAGATTAATCGAATTCTGGTCAGTAACAAAGTTCATCTAACAACCATCTGTAACCTCATTTCCTCTCTCAACCTTTCCACGTTCTTCGTGTTTTCCGTCGATTCAATATCCGACGTTTATATTCTATAGCTGACACAACTCGCCAGCCTAGGCTGTTTCAGTGCATGCACTCTATCGTGCAGGTCAGTAAGGTTTTCCAGCAAACACTCTCAGGTTTGAAACTAGCTGTGTGCCACCTCCCTGAGGTTTAAGTGTGCGATTGTAGCACTGTCGTCTACTTTAGCTTACCAGTAGATGACTGTAGACTGAAGCACCTGCTTCGAAAGGTTTCCGGTGTTGAGGAGTGTGATTTTGCACTGAAGATTGTTTTGTGTTCAAAAGTAGACCAGTGGTTGTTCGTCCAAATGCCAGTGGGTACTCGCTTCTATGCTTTCAGGTTTAGTACGGCGATTGAAGTCTATCAGTGCAAAAACGGCGTTGTGCTCATCACAATGGCTTGCGTTTTGATGAAAAGAGTCTACCAAAAGATAGACGATGTAGCCAACTGGCACTTGTAGGATGCGACTGTCAGTAGCCCTTGTTAGTCAATATGAACGGTCAGTTTGTTCAGATACCGTCGGCAAAAAGAACCTAACAAACTCCGATATGCACGCAAGAAACGAGGCGACGTCGGGACCAACTCCTTCCGGGTCACAATCGTTGGCGTTTTCAAGTCCGTCTCCGTTGACAAAAACCAGAATGATACAATACGTGATGCGTCTATTAGTGAGATGGGGTCCAGCGGCATTCGACCTTGTTTCCTGAAAAACATACCACCTTATTTAGATGAAATTAACGAGCACGCTCGACCCTTTGAGATGTCAGGTCTAATTTATATAAACTGGACGGTACTCACAATTTATCGCAA
>LOND01001513.1:12662-30446 GCA_014220965.1 Paragonimus kellicotti | reverse complement strand
GAACACGCTCAACAGTTAATGCTGAACACGCCCAACAGTTACGAGGATAGACAAGGATTCATTGCAGCTCTCTTGCGGCTCTCTTGTCTTCAGATGTTTCCGTGTTAGTCTGTAATTCTATACGGTCTTGATCTTCAGCAACGTTGATTTCAGTTCAGTTTCCAGGACGAATGAGGAATTGTTCAGTCTCTTGCATCAGTGGGCGTCCGAGGACATCCAATGCCACTATGATAATAGAAAAGATCCTTCATTTCCATGAATAATCATGAGGACCACCAGATAACAGCTGAGAAGTTCAAGCGAACAATGCCCTCGGAACACATCAGGTTCACTTCCTTCAATGATACATCAGTTTATCCTCCTACTGAAACGACATGGGACAAGAGAAAAATGCGTAGCTAATAAGGGTTAGTTCCGCAGGACCCACACCTTTAGATATTTGGACTAACTATGCGATTAAAAACATAATTAATGTAAAAAACGACAATAATAACGATAAATAACCATAAAAAGCTGACCAGTCTAAATCTGCGGGAAAGTCAATAATAAGAAAACTCGTTCAGACGAAGCTCTCGTAAAAGACCAGAGATAAAAATAACCAGCACCCATTGAGCTTCTTTCTAAGCTCTGTTGCACTATCAGAGAATAATACGCACTGTGGAAGTATGTAATAACTTTCGGCAACTCGACCTACAAAGGAGTTAACCCCAACCGATATAACATATCTTGTCTTCTTGAAATGAAGACTGCAACCTGTTAGGTAGCGATTCGTATGCAATGTGCACAGGGATTCCGCCTCAACTCCGGTTATTCCTTTGAGAATCTTGATGCTTTTTATCAGGCCCCCTTTCATTGTCCTCCACGCCAGAAAAAATAGATCAGCTTATCTAGTCTCTGTTCATACGTGTTACTCCGCATTCTCTCCGGCATCCTTGTGAAACACCTCTGAACTTTCTCAAGTATCATTGTGTCATTTGCCATCTTCGGGCTCCATGCCTGTACACGGTATCCCGGATGTGGTCTCACACACGCTTCCGGTGTCCTTGCCCCAAACGCCCTGCTCTGTTTCCCCTTCCGGCCGCCTCTAGGCACCGTTCAGGAAATTTGAAGTTCCCAGCTAAGAGAACTCCCAAGTCATTGGTTATCATTACTCTCCTCAGCCCCGGGTCCTCAACCTTCACCAGGAAACCTGGCCTAATTTGGTTGTTCCCCAGCAAGTAGCTGATTACACTTGTCGACATTCAAGGGTAGCTGCCAGTAACCTGACCACATGTGAACAGAACTCAGGTCCTTCTGCATGCGCGGGATGTCAGGATTTCCCACAGTCTACATGTCATCAACCAAGGTGTAACAGAAACACTTCACGTTTTGAATGAGAACATTGATGAGTAGCAGAAACAATAATACTCCGAGCACTAATATGTGAGGTGTCTCACGGATCACTGCGGCTTCCGTTTCCTGCTATCTCTACGTGAGAAGCGTCATTCTTCGGGAAGTCCTGTACCCATCGTAACGGCCTTGAAGTAAGACATGAGACCCCGCATTTGAGGATTAACACTCAGTCATTAATTGAGTTCAATGCTTTCTTGAAGTTCAAGCAGCAAACCTCGATTTTCTCCTCTCCATTCAACCCTTCCGGGATCTCGTCGAGGAAGTTAACTATAGTGGTGCGACAAGACCTATGCCACACGGACTCATGTTGGTCTGCGAAGAGGAGCCTATTCTCACCAGTGTGCCTCACAACCTTGAACTTCGTAAATCGGAAAAGTGTCGCATTGTGTAGCGGCCGCAGGTTAGGTCACGTCCGGTCAGGTCAGTGCAGTTTCTTGGACTTGTAAGTCCCGTGGATCCCGCTGTACTTCAACAAAAGGGGAGGACAAAACCTCGCCTGGTTTCAGGTGTAGATCGTCTTTAGAGACCGTGTGACTATGGTCAGCAGAATCGCTGACTAATGTGGCAAACTTGTAAAGTTTGTATGCATGGTTGCTGCTGCTGGTGCTATCTCGCTGCTTCAGTCATTTGGTTGTTCGGTCAGTTACGGGTGTCTATGAATCGATGAGAAAAAGGGCTGGAACGTTTTGTAAAGAATTTCTAGTTTTATGGAGGAAGGAAAAGAAAGAGAAATAGAAGAAACAAAACTAGAAAATCTGAAGGAAGAGTAAAAACGTATAATCCATTTTCTAAGTTCTCAGACTTATTCAGTAAATCACCCATTTCCTTAATAAAAGATAGTTCTGGGTCTAAAAACAGTTGTTTATTCGATCTGATTGCGTGAACAACTCGGCGATTTATCAGTATGAACGTTTCCGTTGCTGATCTGAAACGCACTTAAACTTGGCATGGTGTCGCAGTTAGTGGCGTATCTACATCTTCAAGATAGGAGAAGCTCCATTGACTGCGTTCTTCTCTACCATTAATTTGTCACTTCGTTGGTCACGGTTAAGAGCAACAGTAGCTCGAACAATAGTACGTAATGGTAAGGCTGGAAGTCAAAAATGTTTATACCTGTGTTCGTAGTATCATTCTGGATGAGGGTTATGTGGTGGTTTGTGGATACTCTAGATTACCTCGTTATACGTGCGGAATAGTTCTAAAGAATATTACATCGCATTTTGTACTAGTCGCAAGTAGCTCGCTTGTTATTCACGTGATGCATATGACCCAGTTTGTTGGCCCGCTGATTCGCGTCATATAAATTAAAAATCCAACTTATATCCACGTTCGACGACTGATGCCTCAAAGCTTCTAGAATACTTCGATGTTCAAAGTTACTTAACCCCCGATGAAGTCAACTGCACTTTTCCTAGACATTACACGTTTTATGTCTCAATTATTCGCAACTTCGTGTGGCATTTGGTTTCAAACGGCTTACATCTCGGAATACCTAACTAGCGCAAATAAGCGCTAACCACCGTTTCTCTATAAATTAACTCTCAACCAGCTCGCTGGCAGCAATCAACGAGCACCGTATCTTTTACACTGATGGCGAAAATCACTGCAGTCAACACAACCCTGATATTTCTTGTTTACACATATCAGCCAGTGAGATTGACTTGAGCCTTAGATTATTTGGTGGAATCGTCGCTTCTACGCCGATATGAGAACGTATAAAACGTGCAAAGCTGTTGTCACGTTGGGCAGTAATGGCTGGAGGAAATGAACTCCTTCAAAGTGATTTTCATATGGATGCCTAAAGGCTAAGCTACCACAGCCGTTTACGATCAAAGTAGTTAGAGAATATGCGGCCCGATTGTAGATTACAACCACAGAGATAAACCAGTCACATCTAGATCCCATAAGAGATGACTAACGAGAACCCTCAGTAGAAGCCGAAATATGCCACCGAAAGTATCTATAAGTACCGGTCTAAAAGTCGGAAGAATGACAACGACAACAGGAGGACAAAATCACAAATGGTCGCATGTTGTCAAACTATTCAAAGACAGAGATATACAGAAAATCACTCCGACAGTTAAGAAAAAAGTGAGTAATGATTAAATTGCATACCTTCTTTTATCTTTGGCTGTCATTGGGCAAACTGGAACCGCCTGCTCACCAGGCCTGACCCAGATGATCGGCCCGTCGTCACTTTTATGCGGGTCCATCCCGGAAAGACTGGACAGCTTTCCCCAAGGAGTAACTAATCGAAGGAACGGGTCTTCCTCGATCATTTGTAGTATGTCTCGAGAAAAACAACCACGCTCTTCACCCTTAACTCCGACAATGCTTATGGAGTGCATTGGCCCAAAACGGAAGACACCTCGGGAGTATGATTTGTGTACGTTATGGGCGTATTTAGACAACAGGATGGACTCCGTTGCATTTTTATGTTCGATTGGGTTGGTGTTAACCGATAAAGTCGGATAAACGCGTGAAATATACGAGAGTAATTCAGGTAACCGCCTGGCTGCCCCATGGACGACTCCGATGCAATAGTATGAGAAAGGGACAATTCCAGTCTTCCGACGTTCGCCAAACAAATTCTTGAAATACTTCTGTGCAAAAAGTTCCAGTTCATCTTTAGTTAGATGAGCTAATTCGTCTGCGTATGAGTGCAATGCATAGCCACCTCCGTTCTCATAATGTTCCACATACATCAGGTCTGACAGATGACGAAGAGGAGACAACGGGATTTTGGTTTTTGCTGACGACCGTATCATATGTGTAAGTGGATCATGAGTAGGAGCGGAGGACGACTTTCTTTTCTTTAGGGATTTTTTAACTTTTTTGTTCTCGGCACCACCAAAATCCGAACCAGTGGGGAGAACAAACTGAGGAGCATTTGATGGAGTGCTGACCTTTACTAAAGGCGTATGACAAGATGAAAAATGTTTGATTTTCGGTGAGTGATTCCTAATTAAATCCGTCTGATCCATTCCAGACCAATTGATCCAACCTAAATACGGCACCAAGGGAGTACGAATTTGCACGGCACCACATAATCCAATCAGCGAAGGAGGTTTGGATCGTGCTGTTTATTGGCTTTCAGCGTTTTACGATTCAGCGATTCAGCGATTGATACACGGGTTCGAGGCAGGGGCCCAAAGTACCCGGATCCAGTCGGTTTTTCTTGCTCAGTGTCAAGCGGGCTTCCGTTGATCTGAAATGCAATCATTGAAAACAGGGTGTAGCACCGCTCTTGGGGATTACAGTAAATACCAAGAACAGAGTAAGGTTACATGAATAATGGATTTTTTCGTAAATGAGAATCAAGCAATGCTTTAAAGCGATCTCTAGAAGTGCTGCTAACGACCTCAGACGGAAGACTGTTCCAAAGGTTAATAACCCTGTAAGAAAAGAACTGCTGCCTAAGGAAGGTCCGAGGACGAAGCTTGAAAAGCTTCCTGTTGTGTCCTCGCCGGCCGTCATCACTCGCTATCATAAAGAACTGTTCAACGAGACCTACTCTAAAGAAGAAGTGTGTGAGAATTAAATCACCGCGGAGTCGTCGATATTCAAGTGGATATAGATCAAGAATTTCAAGTCGAGACTCGTACGCGACATTTCTCAAGCCCGTGACTAGTTTGGTAGCCGCGCGCTGGACACGCTCAACAGTTAATGCTGAACACGCCCAACAGTTACGAGGATAGACAAGGATTCATTGCAGAAAAGAAGGTTTCACACGTGTGCGGCTCTCTTGTCTTCAGATGTTTCCGTGTTAGTCTGTAATTCTATACGGTCTTGATCTTCAGCAACGTTGATTTCAGTTCAGTTTCCAGGACGAATGAGGAATTGTTCAGTCTCTTGCATCAGTGGGCGTCCGAGGACATCCAATGCCACTATGATAATAGAAAAGATCCTTCATTTCCATGAATAATCATGAGGACCACCAGATAACAGCTGAGAAGTTCAAGCGAACAATGCCCTCGGAACACATCAGGTTCACTTCCTTCAATGATACATCAGTTTATCCTCCTACTGAAACGACATGGGACAAGAGAAAAATGCGTAGCTAATAAGGGTTAGTTCCGCAGGACCCACACCTTTAGATATTTGGACTAACTATGCGATTAAAAACATAATTAATGTAAAAAACGACAATAATAACGATAAATAACCATAAAAAGCTGACCAGTCTAAATCTGCGGGAAAGTCAATAATAAGAAAACTCGTTCAGACGAAGCTCTCGTAAAAGACCGGAGATAAAAATAACCAGCACCCATTGAGCTTCTTTCTAAGCTCTGTTGCACTATCAGAGAATAATACGCACTGTGGAAGTATGTAATAACTTTCGGCAACTCGACCTACAAGGGAGTTAACCCCAACCGATATAACATATCTTGTCTTCTTGAAATGAAGACTGCAACCTGTTAGGTAGTGATTCGTATGCAATGTGCACAGGGATTCCGCCTCAACTCCGGTTATTCCTTTGAGAATCTTGATGCTTTTTATCAGGCCCCCTTTCATTGTCCTCCACGCCAGAAAAAATAGATCAGCTTATCTAGTCTCTGTTCATACGTGTTACTCCGCATTCTCTCCGGCATCCTTGTGAAACACCTCTGAACTTTCTCAAGTATCATTGTGTCATTTGCCATCTTCGGGCTCCATGCCTGTACACGGTATCCCGGATGTGGTCTCACACACGCTTCCGGTGTCCTTGCCCCAAACGCCCTGCTCTGTTTCCCCTTCCGGCCGCCTCTAGGCACCGTTCAGGAAATTTGAAGTTCCCAGCTAAGAGAACTCCCAAGTCATTGGTTATCATTACTCTCCTCAGCCCCGGGTCCTCAACCTTCACCAGGAAACCTGGCCTAATTTGGTTGTTCCCCAGCAAGTAGCTGATTACACTTGTCGACATTCAAGGGTAGCTGCCAGTAACCTGACCACATGTGAACAGAACTCAGGTCCTTCTGCATGCGCGGGATGTCAGGATTTCCCACAGTCTACATGTCATCAACCAAGGTGTAACAGAAACACTTCACGTTTTGAATGAGAACATTGATGAGTAGCAGAAACAATAATACTCCGAGCACTAATATGTGAGGTGTCTCACGGATCACTGCGGCTTCCGTTTCCTGCTATCTCTACGTGAGAAGCGTCATTCTTCGGGAAGTCCTGTACCCATCGTAACGGCCTTGAAGTAAGACATGAGACCCCGCATTTGAGGATTAACACTCAGTCATTAATTGAGTTCAATGCTTTCTTGAAGTTCAAGCAGCAAACCTCGATTTTCTCCTCTCCATTCAACCCTTCCAGGATCTCGTCGAGGAAGTTAACTATAGTGGTGCGACAAGACCTATGCCACACGGACTCATGTTGGTCTGCGAAGAGGAGCCTATTCTCACCAGTGTGCCTCACAACCTTGAACTTCGTAAATCGGAAAAGTGTCGCATTGTGTAGCGGCCGCAGGTTAGGTCACGTCCGGTCAGGTCAGTGCAGTTTCTTGGACTTGTAAGTCCCGTGGATCCCGCTGTACTTCAACAAAAGGGGAGGACAAAACCTCGCCTGGTTTCAGGTGTAGATCGTCTTTAGAGACCGTGTGACTATGGTCAGCAGAATCGCTGACTAATGTGGCAAACTTGTAAAGTTTGTATGCATGGTTGCTGCTGCTGGTGCTATCTCGCTGCTTCAGTCATTTGGTTGTTCGGTCAGTTACGGGTGTCTATGAATCGATGAGAAAAAGGGCTGGAACGTTTTGTAAAGAATTTCTAGTTTTATGGAGGAAGGAAAAGAAAGAGAAATAGAAGAAACAAAACTAGAAAATCTGAAGGAAGAGTAAAAACGTATAATCCATTTTCTAAGTTCTCAGACTTATTCAGTAAACATCGATGCCCAACGTTTTTGGGACCCGTGCGTGAAATAGCTCGCCGTAGTAGCTACTACCACTTACAATGGCAACTGATTCCAATCAGTTGCCACTATACGATAGAAGAAATTACCCCGCGTATTTCCATTGCAACTTGGCTTCACACATTTTCAATCATCCTCACAAGCGTTGGATTGCCAACGCTGGCGAACAGCTGCCCACCGGTATCATTCAAACCCTTCTGCAAGCTGAAGGCCTCACTCAACTATCCACGTTTACTCCTTCTCTTTGGGGTGAATAGGCCTGGAAATCAAAACTTGTTCTGACAGCTCTGCAAATAGCTCTGTAATTCGGCGTTTTACTTTTTCACGCACTTTTGCGTCCATAACAATGTGTGTACCCCATACTTTTTCACAATACTCAAGAACGGCCGCACATACGTCTTTAATAAAAATGCTGGGACTTTTGCTTTCCGAGAAGCTACGGACTTCTCAGGCAAAAACAGTTATCCGTTGGCTTTCCGAGGGGCAGCTGTGGCTTGGATAGACTGCTTGAGGTTCACTCACATTTATATCCCTAGATCGCCACTCCTGTTTTTCGCCGGATCGCCGCCGGGTTTTCAGGCTGTCCCATGTACTCAACCTGGGCTGCCACCATCGCCACTAACGAGCCGTCGCATTTATTTAAATTCAGTGGTAATTCTCGCGTTTGGGCTGCCAACTAGTTTACCCTTGTCTGCAAACATAACAATTACAAGACGGGTAAAGCGCTAGGCCATATATAAAACGAGGACGGTAAAGACACTGAAACAAGACCTTGTGGCACTCCACTTCTTAATGTCACTGAACTTGACTGAGCACTTTCCAGATGAAAGTGACACTTCTTATCCTAGGTTTAAAGCCCTTATTCAATTGAAAGCATCTGAGGAGAGGTTGAAAGCCTCGAGCTTCTTTAAGAAGTGCTCTACGTTTGCCGCATTTTTGTACAAATCGACACTTGCCGGTAAGGTATGTTTGATTGGCGCAAATGTGTGTGCTATTTCCATTCGCATGGAAATTCTGCACTTTTTCACTCCCCATCTACAAGCAGGAAACTAATCCATCGCTCGCTTCCTTTCTCCTCGGTCGTCAAAATACAAAGAATGCTGCACCGCATCATTACCATTAGGTAACGAACCCTAGGCGGCAATCGTTAGAGCCGGCATAGCTGGTGTACATAACTTTAGATTTCGTCATGTTAAGCGGCAGTCGATTATCCATTGTCCGACGAGTTGTAGCATCCAGATCCCTTTGGAGGCATCCGCATCTAGTGTGAGTATGAAAGTCTGCTATACCTCCGTGTCATGAGAGCGCAAGTATCACTGCAAACTGCCGATGGGTCCTGTGCGAGTGGCGGAAGTAGCAGTAGGTGCAGAAAGGAGCACCACGGGACCTACGTTGGGGGCACAAAAGTGCATTGACAGGTACCCCTTCAGTCGTACAGCGTATGTCCCATTTGTCGGCACTGTTACAGCAGCAACCGCATTGTCTTTCCAGACCCCTTACTTGCAGCTTCTGCAAACCAATGTAGAATAATGCCTTAGTTAAAGATATTAATTAGATGTTCACTGTGAGATATTCGTATGCCGCCCTTGTGGAGGAAACACTTGCTACCAGCATGTTGGTGGTGCATGAGTGACTGCCTCTAAAGCCATACTGTTTCAGTGTTGGTGGGCAGTTGGTGCCAAGGCGCTTCCGAATGCAGCCGTCCGGGATGCGCTCCACGACTTCAGAGACGCATGATAATAAGACCATCGGGGGGGAGTTGCTAGCATCAGTACGATTGCCGCCTTTGTATTTTGTCAGAATAACTTCATGCTTCCAAGTTTTTGGAATTTGACCGGCTGATTAACATTGCCGGAACAGACAGGCCAGCGACTCTGCCAGGACACTTGTGAACTACTTCATAAATGATGGCGGGATTTCGTTTAAACAGTAGACTTATTCGCTTGCTTCTCACGTCAATATTACCTAGGCCAGGTATAACTTCACTAGCAAGACTATCACTACTCCTCATATGCGTGGATTTCTCCTCCAGGTTGCTGCCCAAAACTGCGGCACACTGAATACGCAGAATACAGCAGCACACCGATAAGCCGTTGGGACCGCTCAGAACTCGATAGGGCAGCTCTAAATGTGGCTTTGGACGTCATATGGCCAAAGGGTTTCGTGGGTTAGTCAATGGACGCTACGCTAGACGTGATTGCTGGACTCGGTTGTCAAGCCTTACAGCGGTCACACGTTTGTTACAAATGCCTTGTTACGCTAGGCGCGAGTATTCATTTCTTCTAAGCAGAAAGGTGTCCCATAGAGACTGTTGTTCTCACTTCATCCAACCAACTCTGGTTTTGGCCATGACTTGCAGTTGGCCGCATGAGGGAGGTGAAGCGGAAGGTACGCGGCGGAAACATATGACTTCAAATTATCCCAGCGTTCGTCTGCCGAGCTAGGTTCGTCCACCGATGACTAATTGACATAGCAGAGGTACTCCCTTGACTGGCTATACGTGGCTATTCCTAAGTCACAGCTTGTCAACTTTTCAGGGTATGTTATACCAATGTCACAAATAAGGCGATGTGAGGTCATCACTTAATCGGTTGCATCAAGGCAACACTAACTCCGACCAGGTCTTACATGTAAGGTTCGTTGGCCAGTATTAGGTCCAGTTGGGAAGATCTCAGCGACCAATTTCATCTTGATTTACGCTCCAAGTACGACCAACCTCTGATGTGAGGTTGTAAAATTCTGAGGTATCACAGCGAAAAGGCTGGCCAGTAGCGAGGCAAATGTTATGAGAACCAGAAATTCGAGGTCGTCACTCATCGGATCGTACTGTTTATCCTCTCGTATCAATCTGTTTTCAGCGAGTGCGATTTAGAAGTTTCCAGCCGTTGAGCGGGAGTAATCCAAGGTACAATTAATCGGCCGCAACGATTCGTCAAACACCAGTAAAGTGGCGTTCGAAATCAGCGAACTACGTAGTTCAGTGCAGATATGAGCGGAAACGCCACCGCCTCCACGTGGTATACGATCGTTTTGTAGCAGAGTGTATCGCGAGATATCCAGCGCCTGATCAGATTTGCCTTCACTAAGCCAGGTTACCACAAAACCTGCTATTTTGGGTGCCTTGGATTGTATTACGTGACACCCCTGTTGAATTTTGTTCTGCAGGGACAGGACACTCATTAACATGAAACACTAAGTGTAGAAATGTATCAGCCCGCCCTCCCCAGGCAATCGCTGAGTTAACATGTTTCGTGGGGGCATCTCAATCTAGGCTGACCCAAACAAAGCCGGTTGTCAAGGCTTTTGTCTGTATCGGCAACGAGAGTATACATGTAGTTGCCCCGATTTCAGACAAACCTACGCACATCTGCTGCCGTAGGCCCCTCTCCAATTAATAATCACTCAGATTGTTCATCTGTGTAATGTGTGTCACGTGAACTGACCCAGAAAGTACTTATGTAACGACGATTTTCTACTGTGACCCAGGCAGGTGAGAATGCAACCGTAACTCAAAACAGACCGACCCTTCCTGAGATGCCACCTTTGAACTACGGCCGTTAATATGCGCTGGGTATCGTACATACTTTCATATTTCGCTTTTTTATATATAGTCTACAGCACTTGTTCTTGTACAAAGTGAACATCACTTGTTTGAATTGATTCTACTTAGCAATACACTTTTGGTGCGCGCGTCTCGTCTCCTTGGTGCTCCTGTTCCGCGTAGATCGGATTGCCTATAGTGAGCTATTCAGCGACTGCATTTTGAACTGACTATTCGAGTTTATACATTTGTATTGGGCTAGTGCTCTACAATTTGGTGAACCCGTGCACTGACTTTATTACACGCATTGCCAAAGTTTTGTTCATTCTGCAGTCTTCCTCCTATAGTTCTCCCCAAAATCTTGGTATCTTTAATCTCGTATTTTCTCTCTCCCATTACTATGCCTTCTGAGATTGAATTGGAAACAACTGCCTCGGAGAACACTGTCATGATTAAACTTCCTGAGTTCGGCAGTAGAGACCCTAGATTGTGGTTCGCACAAATTGAAATTATTTTCGACTTTCCGCGAATTTCACTCACGGCGCACCATGCGCAATTACGTCGTCTCGAACTTACCTGAGGCCGTGGCTGCGGAAGTTGCTGATATAATTTATGAGCGTCCAGCTGATAACCCGTACAATGTCATCAAATCGGCCATTATTAACCGGATGGCAGCTTCTGACGAAGACAACCTTCGCAAGCTCCTTGCTGGCGTCGAAATGGGAGATCGCACTCCTTCACAGTTGCTGTGACACATGACAGTTGTCAAACAAGTTAATTATCAACGAACCGGTTGTTGCGCGAGTTGTGGCTCCAGAGCCTACCTCGCGGGCTCCGTCACGCATTGGCTGTTGTGGAGAAGGATACATCGTTGACCAGACTAGCACAGTTAACTGACCAGGTGCATCACAATTACGCTCCTCAGCAAGTAGCTCAACTGCAGGCGTCTTGTAGCCGCGACACCCTCCAACAGGACGTCTCAAACCTGAGAGAGCAGTTCTCACAAATGTCCTTGCAGCTAGCCACTCTAACGAAACTGCTAGCAGACAAACGGTCACCAGCACGCTCAAAGTGTCGCCCACGAAGTAGGTCGCGCACACGACACTTCGACAGGGGATGTGTGCTATTATCACCGTCGATTTGGTACACGTGCTCGTCGTTGCAACCAGCCCTGTTCCTTTCGGAAGGGTGAAAACCAGACGGGAAACGACCAAGCCAGTCAGTAATGGCGACGGCTGCCACTGGCTCGTACTTATGTCGCTGTTTTATGTATTCGACCATCAAGTCGCTCAATTTCCTCATTGATACGGGTGCTGAAGTTAGTGTTATTCCACCCACTGGTGACAAGCATAACCTCAAACCAGTGTCGTATACCTTACAGGCCGCTAACCGCACCACCATACAGACCTACGGAGAGAAACTACTCACTCTCGACCTTGGTCTCCGTCGGCAATTCCACTGGACCTTTACCGTTGCAGATGTACAGCGCCCAATTATTGGCGTTGACTTTGTTCCCTCCTTTGGACTCGTGGTGGATGCAAGAAGTCGGAAACTGTTGGAGAGCACAACAGCCTCTCGTGCGTACACGGAAAGGCCGCATCGATTAATTCGGTGGGATTACGTTCGGCCTCATCAAACAAACTTCGCAACTCTGCTTCGACCGTTTCAACGCCTTATCAACCCATCAGGCTCACTGGCGCCAGTAAAACAACGGTTTTCATCATATCACCACCAAAGTACCACCTATCGTAGCTCACCCTCGTCGGCCACTACCAGAGAAACTCGGAATCGCCAAAGCTGGATTCGATAACCGTCTGCGACCAGGAATCATTCAGCCGTCCAGTAGTCTTTGCGCTTCGCCGTTGCACATGGTGCCTAAAACTTCACCTCGGCGACTGGCGTCCGTGTGGTGATTATCGCGCTTTAAACAATGCCACCGTCCCTGACAGGTACCCAATTCCTCACATTCACGATTTTTCCATCGGTCTGCACGGTATGACCATTTTCTCAAAGCTTGATTTGGTTCGGCTTATCACCACATCCCCGCGGACTCAGAAGAAGTATCGAAGACGGACAATCACTACCCCATTTGGACTATATGAATTTGTCCGCATGCCATTTGGGTTACGAAATGCAGCTCAGACCTTTCAAAGGTTCATGGACCAAGTCCTCCGTGGTCTACACTTTGTGTTTGTCTATATTGACGATAGTCTCGTTGCGATTCACGTGACCAAAACGATCAGACGAATTTCTACATCTCCGTGCAGTTTCTTGACGAACGTTGTTGATCATTAGTCAGTAACCTCTAAACCCGCATGAAGGCTGTCTTCTGGATAGACGCCATAGATTTCTTAAACCACCGAATCACTCTGTGCGGTGTGAACCCTTACCAGAGAAACTCCTGCCCTTCAAAGATTATCCACCACCACAATCCCAGAGAAGCCTGCGCCGGTTTCTAGGCATTGTAAATTACTACTGCCGTTTTATCCCGCACTGTTCGGAGTTGTTGAAACCCCTTACAGATTTGTTAAGGGATAATCCCAAGCATTTTATCTTACCGTCCCCGGCTAAGGCTGCATTTCTCGCAGCCAAAGACGCGTTGTCACAAGTGACAACCCTGGCACACATGCGTCGTCCGTCACACTTACGGACCAATTTTGGGACAACGTGGAGACACCGGGGGACAGCGTTCTTCCGAAGGAGGGGTTCCAACAACAATCCTGTAAAAGGAAACAATACAGACAAGCATGAGCCAAAGGCCCAGTAAGCCATGCACACGACTTACACAAACGGAAACTAAAACGGCGTCAACAACACAGCAGCACGCCTCGTCACACAATTCAAATTTAACCTGTGCGCGCCTGCTGGTTTCGATCGCACGTTACAGCGTGACGGCTGACCTTTGACCTTGCTGGTCCTGTTGAGAAACTGTTGATTTTGCTGGACGAGACTATCGTCGCGAACGATTGAGGTTTGCTTTTTGTAATTATTGATGCATTTCTTTAATAGTACCGTAGAAATTGTTGGGTCCAATCTTGTTTTCATTTTGGGGATCCGTTTTTGGGCTACGCGTAACTCAACGATCAGACGTGGATCGTTACAAAACAGTCTGAGATGAAAGCACTTTTTATAACATGCCAAGACCAGCTAGGAAGGAAAGCGTACTGTTGTACAAGGCAGGATAAGAAGGAAACCAGGCTGATCGGTGAAAAACAGAGCATTTGTTAGAGATGCATGGGATTGACGCGTTTCCGCGAGCGCCTAACTGCCAAGCATGCGATAGTGTGAGGCTGGCTGACTGAGTGCCGTTGGTGCACCTTGAAGGCAGCCACAGCTTTGACTTCTTTCTACTTACTAGGAAGGAAGCCAGTGGGAAGCGCTTGCTTAAGGTGCTTTTAAAGGGTGTTGCCAGAGTAGCGCCTAACTGCCAAGCATGCGATAGTGTGAGGCTGGCTGACTGAGTGCCGTTGGTCCGCCTTGAAGGCAGCCACAGCTTTGACTTCTTTCTACTTACTAGGAAGGAAGCCAGTGGGAAGCGCTTGCTTAAGGTGCTTTTAAAGGGTGTTGCCAGAGTAGCAGCTGCATCCTTGATGATTCCTTGGCGAACCCCGCCCATAACTATCAAAATATATGAAGCAACTCTGAATGATATGTCGTCAAAATCTTGTGCAGGAGAATCAGCAGCAAGAAATGGTCGACGACCGCTTTGGAGCAGGAGGAAAGGAGGCCATTTCGGCATCAGCTAGAGAGTTAGAGGGAGTCTTTCCATGAAGAAGTCGCAGGGAAACAACGGAAGCTTTATTTTTCCTTAGTCAACGCACATGCTTGAGTGAGGTGCTTTTTTGGCACGAGCTCCCGATAGGATCCGCGTTAGCACGAACTTACTGTCATCATGGAGTTCCCACTGCATTCACTTCAAACAATGTAGAAGCCGCTTAGGGTATCCAAATCTCCCGTACGTTTTTGTTTTCTAGCTTAGTGGAAATGATCATCGAGGAGATCGCATGATGCCCGCAAATGAGGAAGTGAGAAAAGAAAGTGCACAACTTGCGCAGCTGAAACAAATTTTCAGCCCTTTTGGGTGCGCTTAGAAACTTATGATGGTTCTGTTTCGGGATAAAAGATTCAGGAATGAATGAACCGAGTTAGCTTCCCGAATCGAAAAAATCTGCCCGATTAAATTAATGTGGATTCTTTTGCAGGTTGTTGTAACCGGTTACAAATAGAACAAAAGCAAACAAGCATTAACCACTGCATCCAATTGGCGGCTTGATGGACAGTATAGATACCAGCTGTCTCTTACTGGCGATAACTGGGTTTAATAGGAAGGACGGTGACAAGATCGGTGCCATGTCCAGGTGCTGATATGGTGCGTTCACGTTTTTCATCGTATCAACGTCGGTGAAGAAGCCGAGAATCCGCTTTCCCGGTCCCAATGGGAACGGGGTGACCAGCTCATCTTCGGCGCATTGAAATCACTCGCAGTACGAAGATGAAAAATAAGTTGGAACCCTGAGAAGGCTTCTGAACTTAGGGAAAGAGCGTCCCCACCACAATTGTTCCTCGAGGAAAAACAACGAAATAGCCACTGGGAATGTGTCTTAGCCAAGCAAGGCTTGTCAGCGTTGTAGACTGACACAATGAGTAACGAAGCAAAATGCTTCGACTACCGTCGGTGTTGACAGACTCTGGTTCAGTATGATCGCGCAGCCCCTTCTGTCTCGTGCGTAATCAGCCTGTTGAATTAGTAACACGTAGACGCTTTAGTGCGACTGATGGAACTTGCGAACAAGGTGTTTGTAAAATCAACGATGGGGGTTACGTGCCACAAACCGATTGCTTAATTTCTGACAATTGATTGAAGTATCAGATAGTTCGTACGCACGCACTTAAAGGTCGCTTCCCTAATTGTTTTCAGAAGAAATGTTGAAAAATAATAGAGAAAACAGCTAGAGATATAAGACCTAAGGTTGAGGACGGGGTTGTAGGTGACGGTAGGAGTGGACACGATTTCTCCCAACGAGTTGTTCTAAGGGTTTTCCTGTTCGACCGCAACCGCGGAACCCCACTCCGGACGTACGCTCAAGGGCCCCATGAACCGGTTGAACGGTGGTTTTTAGAGCTGCTACTGACGATCAATGCGTACCTTTCAAATTCCTCATTTTGCGGGGTGACTGAAAGTTTCCATCTACGGACAAATTTATTGTTTCATCCGTTAGGGACGAGAATCCGAAAAAGGAAATGCGCAGGGTATTGTGAGATCATGATTAAACTTTTCTAATGGGGCGAGCCAAATGTAAGCCTCTCACGCTGTAGAGGGTGAGCCTAACAGGCATCTCCGGTTCGGACTTACTGGAAAACGGCTACACCTCCTCCCCTTAAAAACTTTTGCAAGGCTGCTTAATCAACCTCTGCGCATGTAACGTGGAAGGCGGAAGTTTAGTCATATCTATATCTTCACCATTTTTACCTAGGTTTGAAGGGTCTGTCATCGGACCGATTTCAACAGAATCGACGTCCACGCTTTTTATTGCAGACGAAGGTACCTAAGTAAATGCTCTCGACCACAACGTAATAGTCAATTGTAGCTTACGGTTGGCATTGATCTGCTTTTGTCACTAGCCTACTGTTGACGACTATCCCACTTACAAGTAGACATCCAGAGGTAAATATATCTGGTTGACGCCGGCGGATTTCTGGGCCAATGTCTTCCTGAACGCTGTCTCCAGAATGAGTATAGCAGGTGAAATTCTGGGGAAGCTAGGTGATATTTAGAGAACGCGTAGCGAACAAGCTTGTTTTCGGTGATTCATCATCAGGCTAAATACAACACATTTATATGGGTTAATCATGTGTGAGGAAAATGTGCGGTAATGGATCGAACGGATTGTTATCAGTTTCAGAAAGATCAGGTCGATTGTACAAATATTGATGGCTGTTACGATAGTGGTCATAATTACGTAATCTGTTCGGTCCGGACGTAAACACCAGGCCATGGAAGATTCAGTGTTTTGACGAAGCGTTTTTGAATACATAATGGGGGAGTAAGCGGATGGCTATGGCTTCTGCGACTGCCAACAGGCGCTCTTTGACCCGTTTTGATTGTAAACTAGGAGCGCGATAGATAGGACGGAATGATTCATTGACATCGATTGAGTGGTTGGACTCCATTAGGTGCGCAGCGATGGAAGACGAACAAGATTTGGCCAGGCCCCGAGTTAGCCACACCGGATGATGCTCCCGTATGCGTTCAGATAATCGCCGTGTCGTGCGGCCTACATAGCTCGTTCCACAGGAACAAACGAAAGTGTATTTGGTGGATTGCGCTAATCCTGCTTGCTGGTACAAAGGAAAGGAGAACTCCGGGGCTTCACTGTTTAGGCGGAGTATATTGTGCGGAAACGGTCTGATAAAACCGTTCTTTTTCATTTGAGGATACTCCCTCCCATCTTCGACGCAGCTTCTTCTAACTGCAAAGCTGGGAGCGTCATTCACTTTTAGTGATTGCAACACCCATAATTACAAAGGATATGTACTCGTTAAAAACCCCAGTTCCAACCTCATTTAAGAACTAGATTTGTTCCTGAATCTCCACTTGCCTTCAGAACGGTTCCGTTTAGTGATATCAATAAAATAAATGGGAGATTATAAAATGAAACAGGTCACAACTAGAAAGCAATAAATGAGGCAACGTAATCATCTGATTTATTTCAGTCGTACAATTGAGGGAAACTAGAGATACAGCAAGCTCCCATCACGGACACACGGACAGACAGCGGCCGAACAAACAAGAGGTTAACGAAGTATTCATCCAATGGACCGAAGTCAACCGCTCACCGAAAACGGCAAGTATGAAATCATAAATTGCATTTGTATATCTCTCCCTTGAGGTGCCGAACAAGCCTGTTCTTCGAAGTTTTCTAATTTCAAGTTCAAGCTTGCAACTCGACGGATGC
>LOND01001513.1:0-12562 GCA_014220965.1 Paragonimus kellicotti | reverse complement strand
GAGCCTAACAGGCATCTCCGGTTCGGACTTACTGGAAACGGACTTTTGCAAGGCTGTTTAATCAATCTCTGCGCATGTAACGTGGAAGGCGGAAGTTTAGTCATATCTATATCTTCACCATTTTTACCTAGGTTTGAAGGGTCTGTCATCGGACCGATTTCAACAGAATCGACGTCCACGCTTTTTATTGCAGACGAAGGTACCTAAGTAAATGCTCTCGACCACAAACGTAATAGTCAATTGTAGCTTACGGTTGGCATTGATCTGCTTTTGTCACTAGCCTACTGTTGACGACTATCCCACTTACAAGTAGACATCCAGAGGTAAATATATCTGGTTGACGCCGGCGGATTTCTGGGCCAATGTCTTCCTGAACGCTGTCTCCAGAATGAGTATAGCAGGTGAAATTCTGGGGAAGCTAGGTGATATTTAGAGAACGCGTAGCGAACAAGCTTGTTTTCGGTGATTCATCATCAGGCTAAATACAACACATTTATATGGGTTAATCATGTGTGAGGAAAATGTGCGGTAATGGATCGAACGGATTGTTATCAGTTTCAGAAAGATCAGGTCGATTGTACAAATTATTGATGGCTGTTACGATAGTGGTCATAATTACGTAATCTGTTCGGTCCGGACGTAAACACCAGGCCATGGAAGATTCAGTGTTTTGACGAAGCGTTTTTGAATACATAATGGGGGGAGTAAGCGGATGGCTATGGCTTCTGCGACTGCCAACAGGCGCTCTTTGACCCGTTTTGATTGTAAACTAGGAGCGCGATAGATAGGACGGAATGATTCATTGAGATCGATTGAGTGGTTAGACTCCACTAGGTGCGCGACAATAGAAGACAAGCAAGATTTTGCCAAGCCCCGAGTTAGCCACACCGGCATATTGCTCTCGTATGCGTTGAGATAATCACCTTGTCGTGTGGCTTACATAGCTCTTTCCGCAGGAACAAACGGAGTGTATTTGGTGGATTGCGCTAATCCTGCTTGCTGGTACAAAGGAAAGGAGAACTCCGGGGCTTCACTGTTTAGGCGGAGTATATTGTGCGGAAACGGTCTGATAAAACCGTTCTTTTTCATTTGAGGATACTCCCTCCCATCTTCGACGCAGCTTCTTCTAACTGCAAAGCTGGGAGCGTCATTCACTTTTAGTGATTGCAACACCCATAATTACAAAGGATATGTACTCGTTAAAAACCCCAGTTCCAACCTCATTTAAGAACTAGATTTGTTCCTGAATCTCCACTTGCCTTCAGAACGGTTCCGTTTAGTGATATCAATAAAATAAATGGGAGATTATAAAATGAAACAGGTCACAACTAGAAAGCAATAAATGAGGCAACGTAATCATCTGATTTATTTCAGTCGTACAATTGAGGGAAACTAGAGATACAGCAAGCTCCCATCACGGACACACGGACAGACAGCGGCCGAACAAACAAGAGGTTAACGAAGTATTCATCCAATGGACCGAAGTCAACCGCTCACCGAAAACGGCAAGTATGAAATCATAAATTGCATTTGTATATCTCTCCTTGAGGTGCCGAACAAGCCTGTTCTTCGAAGTTTTCTAATTTCAAGTTCAAGCTTGCAACTCGACGGATGCATTAGCCATTTGATGTCCTGGTCTCTGAACGTGAGATTCGGAGTTTAGCCAGGTTGTGTTTTTCAATGAAATGCGTTGGAGCCGTAACCAAAGAAGTGGGAGTGGAGGAAACAAGGCGCAAGAATCCTAGTCACCCCGGAGAGCAGGTCATTCCGACAAATGTTGAGCTCACACTTTCATACATCCGGACTTGAGACCTCTGCGACTTTTGCAAATGGTTTGTTCTGTAATCTGACTACCCAGATTGGTAAAAATTCAATCGACTTCAATTTCTTTGTTTGGACTGGGATTATGTGACCCTTCAAACCTTGGTTTCTTCGCGTCACAAACGGACTGGAGTTTAACGAAACGAACACCGCTGGGCATGAGTTGGAGATCGCGGATTTTAGTCAAACAAGCGTTCACCGATCTCTTTTGCGGCTGCGTCACAATAAGCTGGCGCGATGAAGATACCCGAGGTTTGAATGTCTCGGTCTAAGGTTTGCCCTTTCGCTGTCGTTTGAATTTTCCGTCGTTGTGCCTCTCTAAGGTACCCATGTGTGGTCTACGCAGCCCCGGTCTCACTGTAGCGTCTATTAGCAGATTTTTAGACTATCCTCCCGAATAGCCTCGGGTTCGAAATACTTTCAACCGGTTATGTATCATCTGCATCCAAGTAAAAGAAGCCCACTAGGTTGTCCGTTAACTTATGTACAACATGGCGGGCGGGGGACGAAGGTCAGTCATCGTGGTAGGCCACGTAATGGAGTCTTCGTCAGACACTACTGTCTGCAGTAACACCACACGCGAACTCCTGGCTAAAAACGTCCGCATCCATCCGTAGTTGGTGGATGATGTTCCCGCTTCAAGTAGCCCTCAACCAAACAGCACGTAACTGAGAAAATTGAAGACTTTCTGTAGTTCCAGTAGCGCACCTCATTCGGTTTCTCCCCACCCGCCGCAGCTCCTGAACCCATCAGCGGGATGGCAAGACAAAGTCTAGAAGACGTGAAAAGCTTCAGCTTCTTTCCTGCGTTACTTCATGAATCCACTGATGATGAGGATGGTCAGGCTTACTGGTTGGTTATTCCTGCCCAGTAATAGGTTGCTACTTTTGAACGTGACCCCTTGCACTCCCCCGCAACTATACCTGCACTCATTGCAAGAGTGGACAGTGCAGGAAGTCAGCCACAGGGTGTTGGCAGAAGATTTGTAATTGGTCGCATTGTTGCTATCTGGTGTTGCTTACTCCATGATGTTCATCGAGGCTATCATTCGCTCGGTTACGTGGAGTGTATTACTCTCGTTTGTCGTGATCGCTGTTTTAGAACTCGGAAGCGACCCAAACGTTTTATTACTCACGCGATCAACGCTTTGAAACGGCGACACAAACAAGACCGTTATACTATCGTTCATCAATATGATCTCCCCGTTATAGGAAAGCATGTCATAACTTCTTACAACAAGATGGACTTGACCTAGAAATCATCACAATATCGCATAGGGTTTTCTTCAATGTCAGTTGCAGGGCTGAACTACCGTTCATTTCCTCTGTTGAAGTAGAACGGCTGCTACCGATTGCACCCTTCGCTCATCTGTTCGAACTTTTCGTGAACCTAACGCCGTTAGTTTAGTCGATAATTTCAAAGACTTCGCCCGGGCCTCCCTCCACTCTTCTCCCTTATACGGTTACAGAGTTGATGGTCTCCGAAATGAGAAGCTTCATTTCCCTTGCGCGTCTCGTCGGAGACTATTAACAAGGGGGTTTGAGGGTTACCAATCCTAATCTAATATGCATTCCTGTAACAGTATCATAGAAATATTTCCGTTAAATCTAGCTGTTAACTTGGAGGTCTGTTTTCGAACCACGGGCAACTCAGCGGTCCGACGGTGATCGTTAAAGTACGCGCACAGACTCGATTTGGAAGTTTCGCTGATGTCTCGGAATTCCGAACCCTAGGGTTATTCTGGACGTGACAGGTAAATCCGTTCTGGATGTTCACGAGAGTTTGGGTCGTAGTCGTAATTCCAAACTCAACGTAAAGTATTTTGCCCGCATTCCAAACTGTTACTGGCTGCGTTTGAAGCGCGTAAAGTCGTGGCCCGTTCCAGATTGCAGCCCAAGCTGGCGCGATCTAAAGTATACGTTGAACATGCTAGTTTGTTGGCTGATCTGGCTGAATATTTGGAGGTGCGCGCTAATGTTGAATTCGAACAGCCGCATACAGTTGACCGGACTTCACAAACAAAGCAGTGTCTGGAGGATTAAAGCGTCAATCTATCACCAGGAGTCAAATTATTGCAATTAGAGAAAGCTCCAATTTCAGGTCATTCGTTGTGTAATTTTGCTGATTGCCATCAACCTTGACTCCCCAAAGTAGAACTGTGCTACTTTTACGGTGACTGAATGAACTGTTATGAGTTTGTTCCACGATCCAGGCATTATGATGAATGGAAGATAGTGGAAGACGGCCTGCGAATGTTGTAGCTGGTACACCATTTTGAGGGCCGCTCCAGAGAATTCGTAGAGAAACGCATCATGCTCCCTCCAACCACACACTATCGTGAAGCGCACAAGATCTTCAGCGATAATGATAAAGCAGACGCTGCGTCGTGTTATATCGATTATGATTGTTCCCCAACTTGGGGGTGCGGAAGCCTCACCTCCTGAAACAACTACCTAGTAGTCCGAAACTGGTCAGGTTTCTTAAAGCGAAGGATCACTCGCGATGCGTGCTTTCGTGACCTAAAATCGTGTTGCGGTGTCACATGGGAAGCGGGTATACTGGAAGTGTTCCCTAAGTTCACTTTGGTCAAAGCTATTCACCTGAGCGGTGCCCGCCGCCTCATCCTGCATAAATCCGACGAAACCAGAGGAAATCAGAGGAGTAGTCGGTTGCTCTGCCAAGTATCAGAGGTTGTCTCTGAACGGCAGGTTGCATCATGTTCCTGACATGAACACAGATCTAGCAGGCGTAATTCCGCAATTCGCGCCAGAGAAGTGACGGTCACCGCGGATGCTGAAGATGTTTCTGCAAATGCACATCTCGTCCGCGATCGAGTCATGTTCTGTTTCCTGTGCTGGCTTGAACATGACTTTCATAGAGACCTGGTAGAATACCAGATGTCATAACATCTAATCTGGCGCTACCTCGTTGCTCTTCTGTGAGAGTTTTGCACCGCTTCGAATGTCTGAAACTTGTGAGTTGATGCGTTAATAGTTCTATCGTAAAACAATCACGACTAACTTTTGCGCTGATGGTTGCTCAATTTCAACTCCTGGTGCCGAGATGACGAAATACTTTGCCACTGAATTTTGCGAAATGCTTACAAGCAGAAGCTTCCGACTGAGTATTTAATAATAATAACTTGTTATCCTCAGCACCGTCTCCAGAGCTCATATCGTCCCTGGCAAATCTGCACCCAAACCACTGCCGTCACACGTGCTCTCGACATTGAGTGAGACGCTGAAACGGTTGGGTTTTGCGTGAGTCTCCAGCTTCCAAACTGATCGGGGACTAGACGAACGTGATAACGTATGTTCGCTGTGCGACCCGTGGGCTGTTTCGTCGTGGATACTATCGGCCGAACGTTTGTTTCAGCAAACGTGCAGGAGTGGTACAGAATGTGACAAACGGTTATGCTTAGATGATTATAAAAAGAGGCAGACCCGGATGGCAAGCTTGAAGGGCGTTGCCGACTCCGAAGGCCCACATTGTACTTTCGCCACGTAGTTACGTGGTACCTCAAATGGAGGGGACGTGAAGCGGTGGTATATGGCCGCTTTGGTACAAAAGAAGACACCAGACAGCACATTATCACTCTTCCTCTGGTAGAAGCTTTTGTGGTAACACAGATTTAACAGTTGACGTGGTACCTGACCTACATGTTCTTTCCTCATTCCACACCGGAGTTCTTTGTGGGTCTGCGCAAGTTGCTCTGCCAATACTTATTCATATAGTTGATCTGACCACAGCCGTAACAAAGCTAAACGTCTGACAGATATTGCAGATTTTCCGCCTAATGAAAGCAGATTCGGAAACTGCCCCCGTGAATCATGGTGCGCACAACACAATGTAAACTGTGCAAATAGACTTGTAAAAATCACAATTATACAGATCAACCTAAGACTTCGAGCGTCTCGCGAGATGTGAAAGTGCTGCACGTTACGTTGTGTCGATGATGATGATAGATATTGCTGAAATTGCTCATGGGTTGCAAACTTTCAACTGAGAGTGGTCTGAACCGAATTGTTCGGCATGTTCAGTGGAAACATGGTAAGGTGACGGAGAACTGGTTTCAAACATTGCAAAGCTGGGAAAATTCATCTTTCGAAGAGTCAGGCATTTCGTTCACCGTTTTTCCCTGGCTAGCTAGCATTTTCTGTTTAAAATGGAAACAGTCACGCGTTGCTAATGTACCAGCTATGTGATCACAGAAAACAAAATCAGTGTTGAGTACGAATAAAAAGAATGACTTAGCTGACGGAAGTCTCATGGAGAATGCGGAGACCTAATTGGTGGCAGTGTTCATCCCTTGTTTCAAGTAGCTTAACATCCTCAGTTTACGGACACATGTTTTGTGGCGGATTTCGAAAAACGTGCATCATGTGACTGTTATCCTATCCGTAACATACGGTAGCCTTCCTGATAAGGCGCCTATGAGTAGCATGCATCTCTTACGCAGTTACTCACCCTTTTCACCCAAAAACGGTTTCAACTACACTAAAATGGACAAGTGAGTTACCCGCAGACTTTGTCCGTAAGCCACATAAAAATTCATATGGAAACTCCACATTTGCTGTCTATAACTACTATTGGGGCTCCAGGATAGTGCACGTTTATGCTGACAACGTTGTCTACTTTTGAATCCTGTACACTGTCAAGAGTGTTGTGGGCAATGGAAGACTTACACTGTGAACCATAAGGCAGGAAACTACTAGAACAAAAGATTTCCTGCTCTGCACAAGTCAGTCAAGTCAGGGACAGGTAGCTGCCAAAAGATTGTCATGTTGTCTCCAAGCTCTCAAACGGTCCGCGTGAACAATGCAGCAGAATTGTTCTTACGGACTTTTTCTGCGACCAGACCAACGCCACACATCATGGCAGCTTTCGGTCGTGAGTCACGAAGCAGGGGCCAGATTTTAATAACCCGTGTCCCGAATCGACTGAACGCGATGACAAAATAGGAGCCAAAATACTTGGCAGGCGCAGTGTCGCGTGATCGCAGAATATTTTTTATCAAACTGTATTGTTCTGCCTTAGGAAAGGACATGTGGGACGTGATACTGAATTCGGATTGGTTTGTCAAAAGACTATGCCAGTTGCTGACAGCTCACAAAAATCGGATACAGCGTTTTACCGTGGCCCGCTGGGCACAACTGCCGCTGTCTGTGACTTGCTGGTGTCAATCTCACCATCAAGCCAGCTTATCCGTTTAAATCGGGTACCCTTTGGAACAGGCACAGTCAGGTCACGAAATCGTGAGCCGTCACGACGCAACTAATGTCCGTTAAAATAAGAACCAAACTAGAGTTGCGTGGGTTCACTACATCCGAGCCGATGGGAAACTTGTCTACTTGTCGCTCTCTGGGGACGTAATAATCCCGGTTGGTGGTCTTACGTAGTGCATCAGCCATCTGGGGAGAAGGGTCTTTATGCATCGCATACTGCACAGACACTCTTTTGTAACTAGACCGTCCGTGTAAAAGCCCGAACAAAATACTGACGTCGTAACTCCATACTGTTATGGGTCAAAGTGTTAAGGTCAACAACCGTTACTGGCCGAGCACCTTGGGCTCCTCATTAAAAAAGTGAGCAACCGTCAATCATTGCCGAGCATAATAAATTAGCACAACAGAAAGAGTCTCAACATTGCTGATACCAGTAAGATAGAATAACTCCGTGATTCAACGGTCGCATCGTTGCAGTACAGTTCGATGTCAGGCGACATAAACTTGACATAGACAGTTTTTAACCAGCGAGTAGAGTACACTAGTTGTCGTTGAATTTGGCACTTCTGGAATAACACCTACATGTCCGCTAATAATGCGCAATCGGTTGTCTTACAAGTGTTTGTGTGTCTGTCAGTTATTCAATTAACTGCTCGACGTGACCGTATTATCGGCCGTACCGATCGCCAAAACTAATCATTTTCACACCTCATGTTGTCACGTTGTACTCTGCTATATACAAAACTACAAGAGGTCTAACTGCTCTATGTTGCTGAACCGAAACTTACGATTTCTCACTGCTATTCTTCTTGAGCACTGGCAGTGATTATACATCACCCATGTAATTTAGTCAATTTTATTGAAAACAGACGTAAATATCCACGCATCCTGCGGATGTCTTTAATTACATAGAGGCGACAGTGTGTTAACCTCACGAAAATAACGTGAACATTCACAATCTTGGATATGGACCTTGATTCTCAACACTCGTTCTGAAGCAAAGGAACTTCACCCGTATTTCTTTGTATATTTTGGGGCCAAAGTTTGATACACATTTCGTAACCAGGGTCTCATTTGAAGATACCGGGTGGCGTTGTCTTCCTTGTCATATTTATTCAAAGTGTAGACAGTCGCAAACAAAAATTGGCAAAGCGGACCTACGTTGTACAGAATTAGACTATATTTACTTCGCCATGACCTAAGCCAACGTCTAAACTTCAGCAGTTTGCAGCAGAACGGCAAACTGCATTGTCCTGGGACTGGTAACTGTGCACTTTGCGACGGACCGTTAATCGTTTTCTCATGATTGAAGTTGCTGAGGCGCGTCGTTAATTACCTTCAATTTGTGGTTCGCCAGACCAAAACACAGCCAATTGCAATGTGCTGAAATACACTAGTTCCCGCGAGCATAGGGGTTGGCGGCGTCATCGACCGGCCGGTGGATTACATAAAGCTATTTAAAGTATATTTAACATAAATGAACTAGGCGCTATCCAGTCAAACACCTGTGCATCAATGAACCTCTACGCGTGACAAGTGAGAAAGTGGGAACATCAAGATGGGCAACTTTCGAGCTACCATTTACCATACCTCTGGGATGGGACTGATGCAGGTAAAAGGTGAGAAGGTTTCGAAGGCGTGACTTTTCGGGTCTGAGAGATTTAAGAGGGTTGAACGTAACTTGCCGTCATCTGATTTACCCTTCACTCGTAATCATAAGATAACCTTCAAACAGGACTTGTAAAATTCGGGATGATGAAATGGATCCCCTATCTTCCATAACCAAGACGTGTACCGAACGTAATAGAGGAAATATTCGAGGTCGTATTTTCAAAGTGCTCATCCAATTCCATTCACTGTCTTGAGTGCGTACAGCAAGCGTCTATCATACCAGTCACAGGCCTAAGATACCAATAATGACAGCTTCTACTTAAAATTCTTTTCCCATATCAGTGAGAATTTGGATGAGGCAGCTGCGGTTTGAGTCTTTCACGAGCTTTCTTCAGCGTAAGTCAAGTGGCCGAGGCCTTCAGCTGTTAGTAGCACTCGGCAAGGTCATGAAAAGGTTCGTTATGATAATCTTTTTGGGGCTTCCGATGGCAACGAGCTTCATTTATAGGATCATCAGCTGTTGGAGCGATCATCCATTTCAAGCACTTCGCCGTATTCCAGCTCAACACCTCAGACAGCTAATAGGTTCCTACTCACTTAATAATTACTTCAACCATCAAGCGCCCTAGAGCATTGAAAGCGTTCATACTTCCTGAATGCATTCATTCACCATGTTTCAGTTAGTGCCATTCATATCAGCAGACAACGACTGTACATCAAAACAGACGAACTCAGCTAATTTGGGCACTTTTGGCTTTCAGCTTCACACTCGTGTTGCCAGACAAACTCCTACATTGCTGACTCCTAGTTGAGCTATTTTGGAGGTCCACAGGTTCCGATTTTCAGACTTCTATTTGTTCATCCAAATAATATTAAGCACGCAGTAATCAAAGGACCGGACGACATAAGATTAAAGTTTACAGTAAATTCAGTAGAATTACCTTATAGAAAGTTGTACTTAGAACAAACACTGAAGGAAAGGAAAGCAGAATTATAACTCACATATGCACTTTTCCTACATATTATATGTATGCCATTCGTAATAACCTGTTCACCCTGGTGACCATCAGGCTATAATTAATGGTAGCCGGTATTGACGGTTTATTTGACTAGCATACAAAAACTCTCCACAGAAAACTGTGAAAAATACTCCCCTGTTCACCTTACTGTTCCTTTCGGAAGGGTGAAAACCAGACGGGAAACGACCAAGCCAGTCAGTAATGGCGACGGCTGCCACTGGCTCGTACTTATGTCGCCTGTTTTATGTATTCGACCGCTCAACGTCCCTCAATTTCCTCATTGATACGGGCGCTGAGGTTAGTGTTATTCCACCCACTGGTGACAAGCATAACCTCAAACCAGTGTCGTATACCTTACAGGCCGCCAACCGCACGACCATACAGACCTACGGAGAGAAACTACTCACTCTCGACCTTGGTCTCCGTCGACAATTCCACTGGACCTTTACCGTTGCAGACGTACAGCACCCAATTATTGGAGTTGACTTTCTTACCTCCTTTGGACTCGTGGTGGATGTAAGGAGTCGGAAACTGTTGGACAGCACAACAGCCTTGTGCGTACACGGAAAGGCCACATCGATTAATTCAATGGGATTACGTTCGGCCTTACCAGACAACAGTTTCGCAACTCTGCTTCGACAGTTCCCACGCCTTATCAACCCATCAGGCTCACTGGCACCAGTAAAACGACGTTTTTCACCACATTACCACCAAAGGACCACCTACCGTCGCTCGCCCCCGTCGGTTACCACCAGAGAAGCTCAAAATCGCCAAAGCTGAATTCGAGAACCTTTTGCGACTCGGAATCATTCAGCCGTCCAGTAGCCCTTGGGCTTCACCCTTGCATATGGTACCTAAAACCTCACCTGGCGACTGGCGTCCGTGTGGTGATTATCGCGCTTTAAACAATGCCACCGTCCCTGACAGGTACCCAATTCCTCACATTCACGATTTTTCCATCGGTCTGCACGGTATGACCATTTTCTCAAAGCTTGATTTGGTTCGGGCATATCACCAGATCCCCGTGGCCCCGGAAGACGTGGCGAAGACGGCAATCACTACCCCATTTGGACTATATGAATTTGTCCGCATGCCATTTGGGTTACGAAATGCAGCTCAGACCTTTCAAAGGTTCATGGACCAAGTCCTCCGTGGTCTACACTTTGAAGTAGCTTAACATCCTCAGTTTACGGACACATGTTTTGTGGCGGATTTCGAAAAACGTGCATCATGTGACTGTTATCCTATCCGTAACATACGGTAGCCTTCCTGATAAGGCGCCTATGAGTAGCATGCATCTCTTACGCAGTTACTCACCCTTTTCACCCAAAAACGGTTTCAACTACACTAAAATGGACAAGTGAGTTACCCGCAGACTTTGTCCGTAAGCCACATAAAAATTCATATGGAAACTCCACATTTGCTGTCTATAACTACTATTGGGGCTCCAGGATAGTGCACGTTTATGCTGACAACGTTGTCTACTTTTGAATCCTGTACACTGTCAAGAGTGTTGTGGGCAATGGAAGACTTACACTGTGAACCATAAGGCAGGAAACTACTAGAACAAAAGATTTCCTGCTCTGCACAAGTCAGTCAAGTCAGGGACAGGTAGCTGCCAAAAGATTGTCATGTTGTCTCCAAGCTCTCAAACGGTCCGCGTGAACAATGCAGCAGAATTGTTCTTACGGACTTTTTCTGCGACCAGACCAACGCCACACACATCATGGCAGCTTTCGGTCGTGAGTCACGAAGCAGGGGCCAGATTTTAATAACCCGTGTCCCGAATCGACTGAACGCGATGACAAAATAGGAGCCAAAATACTTGGCAGGCGCAGTGTCGCGTGATCGCAGAATATTTTTTATCAAACTGTATTGTTCTGCCTTAGGAAAGGACATGTGGGACGTGATACTGAATTCGGATTGGTTTGTCAAAAGACTATGCCAGTTGCTGACAGCTCACAAAAATCGGATACAGCGTTTTACCGTGGCCCGCTGGGCACAACTGCCGCTGTCTGTGACTTGCTGGTGTCAATCTCACCATCAAGCCAGCTTATCCGTTTAAATCGGGTACCCTTTGGAACAGGCACAGTCAGGTCACGAAATCGTGAGCCGTCACGACGCAACTAATGTCCGTTAAAATAAGAACCAAACTAGAGTTGCGTGGGTTCACTACATCCGAGCCGATGGGAGGAAACTTGTCTACTTGTCGCTCTCTGGGGACGTAATAATCCCGGTTGGTGGTCTTACGTAGTGCATCAGCCATCTGGGGAGAACGAGTCTTTATGCATCGCATACTGGCACAGACACTCTTTTGTAACTAGACCGTCCGTGTAAAAGCCCGAACAAAATAACTGACGATCAGTAACTCCAATACTGTATGGGTCAAAGTTGGTTGGGTCAACAACCGTTACTGGCCGAGCACCTTGGAGCTTCCTCATTAAAAAAGTGAGCAACCGTCAATCATTGCCGAGCATAATAAATTAGCACAACAGAAAGAGTCTCAACATTGCTGATACCAGTAAGATAGAATAACTCCGTGATTCAACGGTCGCATCGTTGCAGTACAGTTCGATGTCAGGCGACATAAACTTGACAATAGACAGTTTTTAACCAAGCGAAGGTAGAGTACACTAGTTTGAATCAGTTGAATTTGGCACTTCTGGAATAACACCTACATGTCCGCTAATAATGCGCAATCGGTTGTCTTACAAGTGTTTGTGTGTCTGTCAGTTATTCAATTAACTGCTCGACGTGACCGTATTATCGGCCGTACCGATCGCCAAAACTAATCATTTTCACACCTCATGTTGTCACGTTGTACTCTGCTATATACAAAACTACAAGAGGTCTAACTGCTCTATGTTGCTGACGAAACTTACGATT
>LOND01001512.1:36703-46709 GCA_014220965.1 Paragonimus kellicotti | reverse complement strand
TGGGATCGAAAAGCAATGTCATTCCCTCTGTATTTTAGGGATGCATGGACCTAGGTAGTTGAGCTGTGGATTGTGATTGGACTAATCGATCGTTCTCCGTGCTGAACCTCTCTAGTCAGTGCCACAATCGACTGACATTAAGTACAGGGTGGGTGTAGAGTAAGTAAAGGTTGCATGGAAATTGTATGAAAGTAAATCAGCTAATGTTCCATGTGTCTCACACAGTCTGACTGGTGTAATTATAGGATATACGTTACTATAGCTCCGGGATCGGCACCCTTTTTCTGGTTAAAGACTGGATGCCATGTCAGCGTGTGTACCACGCGGAACTTATTAATGTTAACGTAGTAGTAACGATATAGCCTAATAAAATGCGAGTTACTTATAGTGTTTATTTACAAAGCTGACATTCAAGTTGTGAGATTGTAACCGAATCAACTCAGTATGATGCTCGATATTTTCTTATCACTTGAAAGCCTCTCGCTATCAGGCGATAACCTGGACGAGGTCAGGTACAGAACGTCCTTTTTCAGCTGGTTCTTTATTTGTTATGTAAATATTCCATTTTCGTAAACATTTGCCCGCACATCTAGGCGCTGCTGACCATAACTGTCATTTTATCTTGGGCCTATTTGTTGGTGAACATGACATTTCGTTTTCCGATCACGTGCGGTAGCTCACTGACCTTTTACTATGGTTTGTCTGACATCTCTGAGAGGTTAATGCGCCGTGGGAGTCGCATTGACACTGACTTATGGATGCCGTCATTATGCCGGGATTGATCTATTCTGTGAACAAATATCGAATTAACGCTTTCGCTTTGATGAATTTACTACATTGTCCTCATTCAGTGGCAATAATGCCAGGGCACTTCTCAAGAGTCGTTGCAAACCGTTTCCCGGTGTAGGTAGCAAATAGTATTGATCTTCGTAACCTTCAAATGCAGAAGTTCTGTTGGATCATTAAAATGTTGGAAAAGATGTTAATTTGCACTGCTCTTCTAGAGGTGTCAGAAAGCTTTCACAATCAATGAATGTCCTTTCATCTTAATAGACTAGACGAAATGAAAACAGCGTCGTCCATTTCAAATAGAAGTGTTGTAAATATTCAGTGAATTTAAATTGATCAATGGGCTTCATACGTAGGAGTTGCAACCGAATGTTGGTCTTATGTAAGCTATAATGAATGGTTATGTGATGTTAATGCGTGCAGGAGAGATCAACTCCTGTCGAAAGCTTGCAGTACGTAACACGGATTTATTGGCTACAGTGTTAGATTCGGTGTTATGAACTCGGGTTACATAGCTTCGATAGTTGTGCACCGATATTAAGCATCTCGGCCATGCCATCACCAACCGCGATCATATCTAATTTAATGAATATAGTTTCCTTCAGCTACCTGTTGATTGTATGGTTGGGGTTGCGTTATTTCCTTACGAAAGGCTTGGATACAAACAGCTGGTCTCAGTCATCTATATTCCATTCCCCTGCACAGGTTGCTGCCAAAACCTTGTTGAATGCAGAAAAACTACTTTCAGTGGCGGACGAGTTGGCCGCACATGCAGACGATCCGGAAGATTTGCTCCAGGTAATTGTCAGTCTGTCTTTTTAATCCCAATGTCACGTTTACGGTACTACCTCTTAATCTGGTGTCTGTTTGCTGACACTACAATGGTTTAACCTAGCTCCCACCTTACGTTGCTCTCCCTGTAGTGTATCTCATCGATCCTCGATTTAATTTGCTTCAATGTTACACACACCAACACCTTGTGTGTCTGGTTTTCTTCGTATCCTCTAATTTCTATTCTTGTGACCCGATGCGTCATCTTCCGTAGTAGTTTTACCCCGAGGGATAGCCCGTGTGTTGTCCACCTGTTTCCACAACCCATGTCAAGGTCGCTCGTCTCGTGTGTGCACCGCACGCAACATGTGCGCACCATAGGGAAGTGGGCATGCCTCTCTGCATGGCGGCATTCAGTCGCTAATCCGGATATTATCGATTCGCGCATCGTATGCCGCTTGAGGGATCCAAAACTGAGTAAACTAGTTTGATCGATACGTTGTTGCCTGCTTCGGCGCCGTAAATTTCGTGCGTTCCAATGAATTTTATACTATGCACGAACTTTGTTCGTTACGACCTTGAAAACAAGTGTGTTGTGTGCAAATTGGTATGTGTATACACACTCATGAACTATGTTCAGTCTACTTAGGTCGCATTCTTGAAGGTTAGCGAGTATATACTTTCTGTGCCTCAATACGTCAACAGTGTGAGATTGGTTAAGATGATTACAAACGGTTCGATTCTATGTGAAGTCTATTCAACTTGCACTTTCTGGTCATACAGCCAACCCGACTGGATACACGGTTGATTATATATATATAAGAAATTTCACTGTCTGTTTCCTGTTAGCGCCTTTCGTGTACCTTTCACGCTCTTTCCTACAATTGTCTGTTTGTCACCCAGCGTGCCAGCGAACTGCAACGTCGTATCGCAGCGTTTACTCGGGCAATTGAGACCCGACGCGAGACAGTCGACCTCGGATGCGGTTTCTACAGCCACACGAAAAAAGTTCTAAGCTGGTTGAATGGGTTTCGAGATGGACACAACCCGGGCGAACACTTACCGGCTAGCATTGAAGGTATGGAAGATGAGATCACCAATTTTCATCGTGACCGGTCGGAAATGGAGGAAGAGGCTGATCGCGTGGCCACTGAGGGTGAGGCGCTGATTTCTCGATTGAAAGATCCAGACGAAGTGGCCCATATTCGTTCTGTTCTGCTGCAGGTTTGTATTCCCAATAAACATCGCGCGTTTGCTATCAACTTCTTGCACAAGTTGGTTGGGTAATGTCCCATTTATACCCGCTTTTTTGTAGGTTTCGAACGAGCGCGCGACTGTGTCCAACTTGCTTACCGAGCGACAGGTTCGCTTGGACCTCTGCCTCCAGCTCAGGTTGTTTGAAGCAGATGTGAATTCCGCTCTGGATCGACTGCGTCAAACTGTGCCCTCGTTAGCCACTCTGATGGCCAACCGTAATGACACGATCCCAGCTCCACCTTCTAGCACTTCTAATTTGTATGCGTGGTTTTCCGATCCCAGACAAGCACCGGATTTGTCCTCGTTAGAAGAGGTATCCTCCATCTGTTTGTCTGTGTTACCAATTGCGGAAGAAGTGCTTCACAAAGGAGGTGAATTGGCGCGTGCTTTCGAGTCCTTGGGCGTTAATTTTCCAGCTGGTAAGTCCACTTTCTTACGTCTTACATTCGCGTAACGTTTAACTGACTTCAATCTGATGGATGTCATTTTTCCTCTTTGTTTTAGGCGGCCCTGGGTCCAGCGATTCCGGGGGTCGGAGACAGCATTGAGAGCGCTGTGGAGCGTGTACATCGTCTGAGTAATGAACTAACCGAAACGGTTACCGTTGTGGACGATTTAAATGAACGTATCAGCGAGGAATTGGACTGGCGTCGTCTGCAATTACAAAGCAAACAGGTTTGTGTTTTTATGTTTTGTTTTATACTTGTCAACCTTCCGGTTGTGTGATTTCCTACGAAGATGCTGAGCAACTAGCGACCAACAACTTCAAATCACACTGCCGCGATACCATTGGACCGATTAGCAAGATAGATAACCCAGTCACTTGAGCACGTTCAGCCGTCTGATCATTTCCACCAAAGCACACACAAGATGCTACCGGGCATACTTTGTCTGCTCCTCTCGGTCAGCCGGCAGTCTCGAAAATTAGCTCAATGGCTCATACTCCATAAAGGTTGGCACACGAGCCATAAGGTTAAAATTGATTGGTTGGCAACCAGTTATTCTGATATCAATTGCATTGATATTGTTGAACAAAAATATCGATGAGAGTCATGATAAGAACCGCAAGTGGTGGTGACAGTATACATTTGAATGTGGTAATGTTAGATCGGATTTTCACTTGTTAAACTTCGAGGGCTGTTGCACTGAAAACTCTCTACTGTTACATTTCTTGTCCGAGATACTTCTTCAACAGAGACTGCTTTCAACTCAATCTGTATTTCAGCTTCACTCATTTCTTCACATTTTTATAGAGATAACATCGCATTGCTGTTGAATTCTAATTTTGGCGTTGAAAAGCTTGAGGGACGTTCGAAATTTTGCCATCCATTTACAAGTCTGTACATTAGTCTGTCCATTAATGGATCGGCTTACAAGACTAAAACGCATACGGTTTTGTTCTGCAACTTTACCATTGTATGAATACAATTAGAAATGGTTATTTTTAGTCCGTTATCTGCGCTTCTGAAAATTTGACCGCATTTTGGAGCACAGCTGAACAACTACTGTTAACAATGGATTTTTTTCTGTTCAGGTCTGTTACAAGTTATCCGATACCATTTCTGTCATAAATAGAACGAGAAAATATCGAGTGTTATTACGTCGGCGAGGTGTGAGGTGGACAGATGATGACCTGGCGTAGACAAATGAAATCGTTTACGAAGGGGTTGGTCACTGTAGGTCGGGTTCGTCTCCCGGGCTGGGGCCCTCGCGACTCACAGAGTCGGTGGCTTGAGACGTTAGGTGAGATGGCGGCTAATCGAGCTCAGTGGCGTGAATGCTGTCGTTGTTTGTCCGAGTTGTCTGTGAAGTGAGTGCACTTAATGATGCGGGGCAGTGAAAGCCGTAAGGAAGCTGTCTCGCTGATGACGCCTTATTTCACTTACAGCTCGGTTGTTTGTTTGCAAGGTGTAGGCGCCTTGATGTTGTATGTTTGAATATAGACGTAGCTATTTTTAGTAGTTAGGTCCCTTCCCTTCTTTTTCTTCTCTCTTTCTATATAAGGTTGTTTTTTTTCTTCCTTCATGATTGTGTGGCAATCAAGCATCAGTGTGAACCACTGATGTATTGCTGTCTATGATGATGATGATACAGCACTTTTTAGGTTTCAGGTTGCAGTCTTACAAACATTAGGTGATACTGCTTGCAGTTGTGTTTGGTTTCTCAACTATCCCGTTCCTTCATTCAGTTCATCTTCGTTGCATTATCCATTAGCTGTTCATGTCTCATCAGCCTCATTTGATCTGAAGCACATACGTCGTGATGCATTGGGTTGTCTTTATGAACTAAATAATTGGCTAATCTCTTACAGTGTTTCTTCTTTATCGATACAAATACGTCACTGAGTGATTTCTACGTGTAGCTGCAAAACTACCATGGAAACATAACTTTAGACTGAATCAGGGACAATATGAGAATTAAAACTTGAACAATCTTTGTTAAAATGCTCACATTTCGTTTGTGAGAGTAGAACGTTATCTGCATTCTGGACTTTCATTGTGTCATTCTTTTATTTATCCCTACTACTTTGATAGTACACTCAACCAGCGGCATCCACACCATTAATGTCACTTACCCGTTAACTGTGGAAAATAGTGTCACTCCTTGTGCCCTATTGATACAATACTTTACCATGCAACATCTCCGAACAAAGTGTGACTATGTGACAACTGAATTCTAATATAATATCATCCAGCAACGATTAGTTGTTCCTGCTGAAGGACCATCTTGTTATTTCTTTGCATCATCCCTACTTAATTTTCCATTGTTTCCGTCTGTTGGGAAACGTCTTTGTAATCGAAGTCTTCAGTTGATGCATCAATTTTCTGAGTCATTCGAATACCGTAATCGGAAGCCATGAATCTTGATTAACCTCACTTTGTTACATTGACGTTAGCCGCAATTGTGCGCCTATCCAATCGATCTGATGTGTTTGTAAATTGTTCCATCTTCATCCACCTTCATTTATTCTTCTATCTGTTCGGCTGTTCTCTATCTAGTGTATCATATGTTCCGTTTGACATTTTTCTGTGTCATTAATCTAGGTTCTCAATTGGATCAATCAATGTGAGGACATCTTACGCGAGACAGCCATCATCCCGGCTAATCTGGCTGAGGCACAAGCACTACAAACAGAACATGAGAAATTCCAACCCGTTCTAAATGACGCACATCCTCAAGCCGTCCAGTGTACAGCTAGAGCTACCATGCTGCTTCAGCAGACGGCCAATACCACCACCGGAGGGTTATCCTCGTCCACAGCTGGCACAGAGCATCCGCGACGAAAAGATTATCGAGCCATTGCCGAGGCGGTGGCCGACCATTGGCAAAAACTTGTTTATGCAGCAGAAGATCGGCACAAATTGTTGATTACAGCTGCAAATTGGTAAGCATTTTCGTGGTCTTCCGTGTAATAGGGAGGAAGGAAATGAACAGTGTCATGCAATAGGCGGCTTGATCTTTATTCATACGTGCTGCTTCTTTTGACTCCTAATAACTCAGAGATAACGCATGTTATCTTATCTTATCTGATTCGGCTGTTCGACCACATAGTACCCCTTCATCCAATCTGGATGAGTAGCCGGAGTTGGGCTCAGTGCAGATAGATACATTTGACTTGATTGTCACATGATATTTGACATTGTTGGGCCTAAAGTGTAGGCTAGTTTTAACCTTTGCTGTTAAATCATATGTAATCTGTTATGTTCTCAACTGTTCATTTCATAGTCTTTAGCATAATATGGTGATAAATTGGATTATGGAAGCTAACGTTAGTTCAGCGTTGACGCCATCGGCTACCAGTCGTGCGGTTACGACTTCGGATTCCGTTTACTCTCGTCTAGGTTTTGATAACTTCTACGCGTCTAACCTGCGTGCAACATGGCAGCCTTCGTTTTGTTGTAAAATTTGGTGAGCAGGTTATTCGTTTGATATGCGGAGTTTTTGTGGGTGCAAAAGCTGTGATCAAGTATGAATAACATACTTTATTCGATCATAATTCCCACCAACCCATCGGTGACCGGAAGACACACTCTTAGATCTATGTCACTTATGTCAGAAGAGGCGTTGTGCTGGGTAACAACTAGTGTGAAGTTTAACATGTCTGCTTATTAACAAGATGTTGGCATCCTGTTGCTGAATGCTTGAATATAGACAATTTTTTTCTAGTTTCTCAGCTTGGGCTTTCTTTTTTTCTTCATAGTTCCGCCGTAGTAGGACATTATTTGGAGCTACTGATGTTTCATCTTTAATGGTGGTGATGATGGTGATGAAGCTCTTTAGATGATACGCAACGGTATCATACTTGCTGGTAACTGCTTTATTCCTGTGCCGTTTGGGCCATGAACAATCTAGATGACCAAGTTGGTAGCTGAAACATATTAAGACGACGTGTAACATGCTGTGCATCATAGTTTCGTCAGCTGACGTTTGGTGATTGTTTGCTAGCTCCACTTCCACTATCCTCCGTTAGTTCTGCCGTTATCTGTTTACGTCGAGAAGATCCGATGGTTTCACCGTGTTATTCTTTGCGGATGCTCATTCGGCAATTCATCACCCGGAGAACACCCCAGTGGCGTTGAGCCTACAAACTACTCTCCCAGAGGCTGATGTGTGATACAATGTGACGTTCTCGATTGGATTATTTTGGGATTATTGTGCCACAATTGTAACATGGAAACAACAAGATCTTGTGTTATACTAATCTCCTTTTGTAGAACCTACCTAAAATTATCTAGATTTTGAGTACATTTATTCTCAGATTCATCATAAACACTCGGTTTTGAGTTCCGCTTATCAATATCATAGCCCCGTCAATCACTGGTCCAGACAGAAGTCCACGATATGGCAGATTAATAGAGGTACAACATTATGGTGAGGAAAAACAAAACTAACGAAGACTCGTGAAGACTAGTCAATAGCCTTAAGGGTGCAGACTGCGACACTGTTGTGCCAGAAAGCGTTTACGGCCAGCGGTATGCATGGTCGCAATTCCCTAAAACTGACAGACGCTTCAACGGGCTGATTAAGGTTTTCGTAGCACGTGATCATGCCATAACCTATCCGTTTTGCGTTTTTTCCAACTACCAGCACTCACACTGCCTAATGCACAGACGCCTCCCGTGGTTTAGGGACTTTACGTCCCCACCAGCGTTAACTGAATTTTCATTGCCTCGTTCATTACCATCATCCATCATCAAATACAACAGCATATCGCTGTTTCGCGCTGGTGTTTAACCGACGTTCCTATAGGGAATCTGGATATACAGACATTTTGTAAACCTTTACTTCAGTCGATACCCGGACGTCTTTGCGGCGAAACGACTTGTAAAAATTATTAAACACTTGGTGGTTTTGCTGTCTCATTAACACATTAACAATAGCGCAAACTGATGAGGACGTAGTCGAAGTGCTGGACATTCTCGAATGGTCTGCCTACGGGAACAAGGATAGAGTCAGGGCTGTTTCAATCTTGTACTAACCGTCTACCCCCTATTGATGCGGTGTGCACCATACAGACTAATCATTTCAGCCAACCTAGTCCAGCATGGTCTGAATGTTATCAGTTGAAGAATCGAGGTACGTAGTGTCTTCCGAGTTCTCAACGTTAGTCAACTGTTTACATGGCAGAAGCTCCACTGCGAGTTCCTTAGTATCTTAGGTGCCTTTTTTAGAATATCGTCCGTCACGCAGCTACAGTGAGGTGGAAAGACCAGACACTCCTGTCCAACGTCAATGGAAGTAAAGAACGCGCGAGGTAACTGACCGTAAGTGCGCGTTCTGCCCTCATAACGTGCGTACGACGACTTAAAAACCGGACACTGTTAGGACTGCTCTGCGCTGTAGGTATTCTCAAAAAGCATTTCGACCACCGGATTCGGAAACAGCTTTTTGGTCCAAAAATATCACGGCCTTTGCTGTGTAAAAGATTGTCGATGCTTCAGTGTCTATCGCAAGATCCAGACGTGATGGACTCGCGACCAAATCTGAAACGTACCTGTCCTCCTCTTATCCACGATTTCTATCTTGTGTTTCGTTTTCAAACTTGTCGCATTTCTGTTGTAGTAACTATGCTTTGACTTGACCCAAGGTCTCTGAATCGGGTTGCTAATACTTTTGGGCAAAATCTCGTTGACATGGTCAAAAATGTGTAACTAGAGTCACATGTATCCTGAAATTTTTTTTTGTCACCTGATCCGTACGTCTCTCATTGTATTGATCGATGTCTACACGTAAGCTACGTGTTCCACTGATTATCATTACACGGTCGTCGGCTTAGTCCTGGGTTTTGCCAATTTCATAGTATATGACCTATACGTGATCTGCCATACGCTACGTGGTAGTCATTGTCTCAGGTTGCGAAATCCTAAGACCGAACTTCTGTTGAACAGTGGATGATCGGAATGATTGATTGTGCTTTTGAATATCGCGCACTTGTTCGTTTGCCACCCGACCCCGTCACCCTTGTCACATCTCCTCACTCATATCAAACGTACAGGTACAAAACTTCCGAACAGGTGTCATCTGTTTTGTGGTCTCTTGAGAAAGAATACAATCGCGAAGAGGACTGGTGTCAAAATGTGAAAGCTGGCGTCGACGTGTCGGCCTATTTAAACCAATTATCAGTGAAGCATGCAGAACAAAAGGAGGCTTTTCTCAAAGCATGTATGCTCGCTCGGTATGTTCCTAACAGTTTTTGTTTATCTCTATCATGCCGTTCTGTTTATTTATGCCCTATGGGCCTTATCAGATGCCACTGGTGGTCAATATCTTGGTAGTTCGTTTCGTCTCTCAGTGTACAGACATGCGGTTCTTATGCGGCTCATCTACCTCGGCTCGCATCAGTTTCCTTTGCTCAACTTTGGGCAACCAGAATGGGCTGGGTTTGCCTGTGTGATTTTCTATGAACCGTTATGTTCGAGGTTGTGAGGTATCCCTGTCTCGTGCCGTTTTTTTTTTGATTTTACAAAGTGTCTCGACTAGTAGAATGCTCATATGCAGTCGCGAAGAGTAGTTCACTCTATCATTCCGGAAGTAGTCGTTTACATCTTTAGCTAACCTTTTTGGAGGTTTCCTTTCGAATCAACTCGTGCTTGGTTCAACTTCTCAGCTGTACTGCTGTGCGACAACTGTCTAAGTAGTCGTTTGCGGCATCGTGGATCTGGTTATTATAATGTCTCTATCCATAACG
>LOND01001511.1:76135-86558 GCA_014220965.1 Paragonimus kellicotti | reverse complement strand
GCTGTCTCAATTTCTTGTTGAGCGTTCTGTGAGCCGGACTATCTTCAGGCACGTTCGACTGATAACAGTGCCATGCGTTCAGAACCATATCGGACACATCAATCGCGAGAAATGCAACCCTCGGCAGTTTTGGTGCGTCTAGGAGAGTAAGTTGGCTAGGTCTGGGCATTCATGTCACTCTAATACGGATAATAGCCCCTAGTAAAAGCTTATCTCTTATGGATCGCCATTGGGAAAGTTCAACTGGCGATCATGTCCAAGGAGACGACTCTGGCAGTCCACGTTTGATTAGAATTCGGTCACAGTTGTCCAAGGGCTTCTCCAAGTCCCTCCTCCTAATTCCTTCTATGTATGGAAGGTCAGGCTTTAGGTGCACGTAAGACATACTAGAACCTCGAAACATGTGTGCTATTGTGAGCGCTATCTCAGTGTACTGAGGGCTTTCGAAGGTTACCTCCAGTAGGCGAGGAAACTGCGTTAGAGCAGCCGACTTAGACCGCGAAAGCCGTTGGAGTCTAGCTGACTTGCAGCAATCCTCCAATCTTGTTACGACACATATTTCGGACCATAATTGGCGGTCATGGTGTTTACGCTCAACCAATGCTGTCGCGAGCGACTTTGCAACGTTGGGAACGATTACGCTGTATGTGTTGCCAGAGGGCTTTCAGTTCATGCCAGTGACATACTGAAGTTCAGCGTCTTTGAGGCGACTCCTATTGTCATTTGCCTTGTCCCTTCCGTTTACTTCCTCAGAAGCGCTTGAGTTAATGTCTAACAGGCTATTCATACCAGAAGGATTAACCCCACCGATTCTTTTGCTGCTGCTATTCAATCATACGTTCCGATTGACATAATGGTCGCCAGATGAACTCTCCCAATGGCGATTCATCAGAGATAAGCTTTTACTAAGGGATATTATCTGTACTAGAGTAACAAGAATGCCCAGACCTAGCCACCTTACCCACCTAGACGCACCAAAACTGCTGAGAGTTGAATTTCTCACGGCTGACATGTCCAATATGGTTCTGAACGCATGGCACTGTCATCAGTCGAACGTGCCTGAAGATATTCCGGTTCACAGAACGCTCAACAGGAAATTGAGACAGCTTAGATAATCGTCACTTTCGTTTCCAATCCTCAAACCGGTAGTTAGCGCCTCAGCAGGTAGTGGCCTACCCGAGAACGTCCTCTCAAAAAACGTGCTCTCCCCGACTCCTGCGAGTCGGCCCCAGTTTATACGTAATTAACCATCAGCAGCTCTGACAGCAGTCACCCGTCCGCAGGCCACGATGCCAAACAGTCGGGTGGCAAAATCTGGGACATTTTTAATGGACGAAAGTGACCAGGGCTGCATACACACTAACATTTCAAGCTTGGCGAATAAGCTTCCGGAGCTGAGGTTGCTCCACTTGGAAAAGAAATTTGACATCATGGCACTTACAGAGACGTGGCTCCGGCCAGACATAAGGGACGTAGAAGTAAACCTACCTGAAATGAATGTTTTACGAAAGGATAGGATCGATAAGCGGGGTGGCGAGTAGCACTGTACCTGTCTAATAATATAGACCACGTTGAATTAGACGATCCAATATTTCGTCTAGTACCCGAGTCCATTTGGGTACGCATCCGTCTTTGTTCTAATAAGCCCCTCACCTTAACCCTTATATACCTGCCCACCCGCAAGTAACACGGTGTACAACGATAACCTAACCGCTGCTTCACACGACACCGTCGAAGTGACTTCAGGTAGTATTTTAGAACTAGGCAATTTCGAATCACCCGGATATTGATTTCAAAGCTCTGAACGTGCACTCCGGTCGGAACTCTTCTGCCGCGTCGTTTCTACAAACCACTATTGAATTAGGGTTATTTGAAAATGTACTAGGTCCCACCAGATGGCGCCAGGGTTTTGCACCGTCCAGTTTAGACCTAGTCTTCACTAACGAGCCTGGTTTGGTTGAGAACCTCAGCACCGAAGATGCCTGTAGGTTGCAGTGATCACGCCTTGATTTTGTTCCGATTTACTATGTCCCTCTTAGGGTGGAAGTTGATCTTCCAGAATTATGCAGCTACTTTAAAGAGGATTGCGCAAGTATAAACGACTACTTCTTACAGCCGTTCGGAACTTACCGTCTTCACTCTCCATGGAAGTATTCTGACGCTACATTAAGGACACTAGTGACACGGCGACAAACTTATTCGTTCTATTAAGAACCAACAGAACTGATAAGCCGTCCCATGAGATTCGTAGACATACGAAAAAACTTATTTGTGACACCGTTCATGACTGGATGCAATTCAAGTTAACCCAGATTTCGGAACATAACAGTCATCATGAGCTTATAAGAACCAAGTGTAACGAGGCCGTTCTCAGTGACAATATGGAATTGCAATCCTTCGAGGTAGCCCAATGAGGACGAAACCCCGAGTGGTTTTATGAACAATCGTCTAAAAATGCTTCAGTAAAACAGGATATCCCCAGTCTGCTTACAGATTCTGCGCCTGACCAACAACAACCAGGGGGCAGTGGAAACCACTGCGTATACTCTGGTGCGTAGTGCACTAAATTGACGCCTTCCCAGGTATACTCAGTAATACCGGACACGAAATAAAAACACAACTAATCGCGAGATACCCAACGTATATTATGCAATGGACCTCGATCAGTGCTAAGCAACACCGGCACGTGGAAGTAGCTAGGGGGGTTGAGGATCTGACCGTCAAGCACACGATCAGGCTGGAAAGTGCATGAGACGCCATTGGTGCGCGTAGGCCGACAAGTATGCAAACAAACAAACGCGATCGCATGCAACAAGCAGATGGCAGAGTAAAGATCCTTAAGATCCTATGTACAATGTGAACTATGATTTTGGGAAGAATTTTACACATCGTACAGCAGGCAGACCGGGGTTATCTCCAGGTCACTACACAGCCCCCTCCAGAAGGGTACTGCGAACGCAACCCTTCGATCTACGTGAGGACTAACTGTGGCCAGCCACCCTTGGCCTGATCTAGTTTCATGCTGCGCCAGTTTTGCGGTTGCACATGTAACTCCCAGACGCCGCAGATGGAGGAGTACTGATGTCAATAGTTTCCACCGAGCTCCTACTCGAATGTCTTTTTCTACGGTGTCGAAGCGAATGGAAGAATCAAGGGGTTCGCACGTCGAGTTCCTGGGGTGTACACAGGGATCGTATGACGGTGTTCGAGTTGAGAAATTGCGCTCGCCTCAGGACGTCAACACGTAGATGAAAACGAAAAATAAAAGAGGTGAGCCTGGGGCAGACATAAATGGCAAACTCACTTGACGAACGTAGATACGTGTAGATGCATCAAAATGCCATTTTTGGTATTTTCAGAGACGGTTTGCGACCGTCTTCGGGTTCTCAAGACCTTTTGCGATTTTTCGACAGAGCTGAAATAAAACGAGACAACGAATTCTGATCCTCTACCAGACGTTTAGGCCAGTGCATTCCTACGACCAGAACGTGATATGGTGGGTGCTGGAGTCGGTGACGAAGTTGTGGTCCTACTGATGGGAGTGATGCGCTCGGATGAGTCCGTTTGGCGGAAGAATCGCACAAAATCGTTACAGGTGCTGTCAGCAGCGGAAGATCCGCGAGGCGCAATGACGGACGCTGGCAAGATGCGCGGAGGTCATTCTCCGTACGTTGGGTCGGCCATAGCTGACAAGTCGATTATGTCGTGGCCAACAAGTGCCGATACACGTGACAGAGCATCAGCCACAACGTTGTCACTGCCAGAGACGTGTCGTACGTCTCGTTCGAAGGCTGGCGAAAATCAAATCCAAGTGACGCACTTTCGCGGGGTGAAGTTGGCGCGTCGAGATACGATTATAAAATGCATACAACAACAGTGTGTGATCAGTGAAAATGAGAAACTGGCAACCTTTCGGGGCGTATCGAAGGCGACGAACGGCCCAACTGATATCCAGCTATTCACGACCGAGCGTGCTGTACCTGGTTTCGGCGGGTAATAACCGTCTGGAGAAAAATGAAGGTGGTCTCCTGATCCCACCGACGAACTGTTGGAGTACGGCACCAACAACTGTGTCGGATGCGTCTACGGCTATACCGGTGGTGGCGTTTTCGTCAAAATGGTGCATCGTCACTGCAGTGGCTAGCGCGTCTGGGGTGCGATTGAAGGAGTCGACAGCTGCTTCTCACAAGGTGAAAAGTCAGTCAGCGGTTGTATGAGTTGCGCGCAATGGGGGATGAAACGGCGGCAATAGGTAACCATGCCGCTGAAACGACGGAGACAGCGGCGAGCGCGAGGCAGGGCGAGGTAAAATCGCGGAATCACTTGTACCCTATCAGTCAGCGGCCGAATGCAGTGCTGATAGACAGAATGCTCCAAGAACTCAACTGCTGATTGGCCGAAAACGCATTCATCCTCATTGACAGTGACGTTATACGCTGCAAATCGTTCGGAAGGTAATCGCTGATGGTTCCGGTGCTCTTCTTCGGAGGAGCTTGTTACCAGGAGATCGTTGATATAAGGATGGACGGAATCCAAACCTCTTGTGACATTGTTGATTAATCACTGAAGAGAGACCAAACGGCATGCGCTGAAATTCGAATGAATCGAATGGTGTAATCACCGCTGTTTTGGCGATATCGTCCGCGGCGACTGGGATCTGGTGATAAGCGCGAACCAGATCGAGCTTCGAGAACACACGGGTGCCTTTCAGGCTAGCCGTGATGTTCTGAATATGCTGAACGGGGCACCTATCCGGTACCGTGGTGCTGTTGTGCGCACGATAGACTCCACACGGACGCCAGTTTTTGACTTTTTGGTTCCATATGGAGAGGCGAGGCCCACCGGCTATCTGACAAACGAATGATGCAAAGCTCGAGCGTACGCTTGAACTCGGCGCGCGTTATTTTCAGCTTTTCCTGTGTTAAACGATGAGCTTTGAAAAACACCGGCGGGCCAATGGTGACGATGTGGTGCTGCACTGCATTCAGTCTCACTCGCTATTGCTCAGGATGCCAGCTGTGCTGAAGAATCAATGGAGAATTGTTCCGACGTAAGAGATCAGGGCTGTTTCGTAACTGACCGCGGCGGCACACGGGAAGCTGATTAGAACCGTGTTGGTCGAAGTTCCGCCATATTAGAAACAAAATTGTCTTACGATTGACCAATCCGACGGCGTCGCGCGTCGACTAATAGGTCGAAGTGCTCGAGAAAATCGATGCCAATGATTGGCATTTGGACGTCTGCGACAGTGAAAAGCCATCGGAAAGTGCGGCGAAGGCCTAAGTTCAATGTACGTGAACGCTGGCCATAGACGGTAATAGGCGTACCGTTCGCTGCACGTAGGGTTGACTGAGCCTGTGTGAATCGTTCGCGAGGATCCGGGGGAGGACGCTGATCTCTGCACCAGTGTCGATGAGGTAGCGAACTCCCGATTCGCGGTCTCGAATGAAGAACAGGCGACTTCGGGAGCCAGCAACATCGGTCGCGTCGACGTGTTGGCCGGTTAGCTTCCCTGATCCTTTGTAGATAAGGTACAAGGACTGCCGCAGATTCGGGGACGACCACCAAACCGCCGGTGGTATCAGCAGTGGTCGGGGCCAACACACCTCCTTGGCACTCGTCGCCTTCTAGAACTCGACCGGGAGGCTCTTTTGTTAGACTTACATGAGGTCGAATGCGGGCGTGAGCTTCGAGTGCTGAGTGCCTGGATCTGACGTGTGAGTTCGTTCACACGGTTGGTCAGGAGTGCTAATGATTCCGGCGCTGGCGCGGATAATTTGGAGACCCGTTACCCATATGTCTCCTCAGATGCGGTCGGCGTGTTGGCCCACTGCGACAGAGCCGCCTGGGGAGTTGGCGCTAAGGATATTTTGCATATCCCTAGGCAGTCGCTGGATCCACATTTCCTTCAAGAAAGACTCCTCGAGCTGAGTTGGTTCGGCGAGACATGCATGTTGTGTAGAAGCTATGAAGGCTTCTAGTCGCCTGGCTCGGTGTTACACAGCAACTGGGAGGTGCGCCGACGATCAGAATAGCCGATACGTTTGAGAGTGGCCTTTCTAGCTGCTCGTATGATTTCATCGAGTCCCGCACCTTCAAAGTATCGTCCACCTCGTCTATGACGTGGGGCAGCAAAGAAGCGACCTGCGTGATGAACTTCGTTAGTTCCGTGGTTATGTTTCTTAACCGCTCTTGGGGATTACAGTAAATACCAAGAACAGAGTAAGGTTACATGAATAATGGATTTTTTCGTAAATGAGAATCAAGCAATGCTTTAAAGCGATCTCTAGAAGTGCTGCTAACGACCTCAGACGGAAGACTGTTCCAAAGGTTAATAACCCTGTAAGAAAAGAACTGCTGCCTAAGGAAGGTCCGAGGACGAAGCTTGAAAAGCTTCCTGTTGTGTCCTCGCCGGCCGTCATCATTCGCTATCATGAAGAACTGTTCAACGAGACCTACTCTAAAGAAGAAGTGTGTGAGAATTAAATCACCGCGGAGTCGTCGATATTCAAGTGGATATAGATCAAGAATTTCAAGTCGAGACTCGTACGCGACATTTCTCAAGCCCGTGACTAGTTTGGTAGCCGCGCGCTGGACACGCTCAACAGTTAATATGTCTTTCTTCAGGCCGGTATACACGACCTGATTGGCATACTCGAGAAGCGGCCTTATATAAACTCCGTAGAGCGTCTGAAATGCACTCTTGTCTATGCGGGGGAAAGTACGCTTGATCATCCTAAGAGCGGCAAATCCCTTTTTGCCGCCATCTCATGGTGATAGGCGAAAGATAAGTTAGACGACAACCAGATGCCCAGATCTTTCTTCAGATCGATTTTCATGATATCTACTGTGCCGAATGCACTATGAATCACGAAGGCATTGCCAGAGTCTCCACCGAGTGACATGTGTGCGCATTTATTGTCAATTCAGTGGGAGATCGCAGACTCACAAACTCACTCGCAGCTTATTAGCGTAATCAAGATCAATCTTAATGCATCGGATCAGGGATTCCATCACACCTATATGGTCCAGTCCGACGTATAGGAGGGTGTTGCTGGAAATATTCTCCGGAAGGTCATTGATGTAGATCAGGAATAACAGAGGACCTAACACTGACCCTTGAGGAACTCCCACAGAAATGAAAGAGGGAGATGAGAGATCTGATCCGGTTTTAACTCTAAAAGTTCTATTATCGAGAAAAGAGGCAATCCAGCGAAGAACCTCTCCTTGAATACCATAGGCTTCCAGTTTGTGTTTCAGAGGGCCGTGTGGGACACGGTCGAAAGCCTTGGCAAAGTCAAAGAAGATAGCATCTGAGATGAGGCCATTGTCTTTGGCCTCCGTCAGACTATCCATGAAAACAAGCATATTCGTTATGCATGACCGGTTAGGAAGAAAGCCATGCTGGGTGGAAGAGAAAAGGTTGTTTGATGAAAAGTGGTTGAGGATGGAACGCTTTAATAAGCGCTCCATTATCTTGCATGGAATGCTAGTAAGGCTGATTGGCCGATAGCTAGTCGGAGAGTGCCGGATAAGAAAGGAGAAGAAAGGTCCGATCCGGTTTTTTCTCTGAAAGTCCTGTTGCCAAGAAGGAATGCAATCCAGCGGAGAACCTCCCATTGGATGCCATAATCCTTTAGTTTATGATCAAGAGGACCGTGTGGGACACGGTCAGAGGCTTTGGAAAAGTCGAAGAAGATAGCATCCGAGAAGGCCATCCAGCGACACACTATCTGAGCGCGACTGCGTGATGGAAAGTGTGGTAACTATTGCGAGCCCCACGGGATTTGACCATGATAATAGGCGAATCGGATGAGAATAATAATTTTTATTGGCCACGCTCATTGTGGTAGTTAAACGGCTTATAAAATTTTCTTCAACCTATTATCATTGTCACAACGTCTTATGCACACACGTTCACGACTTCCGCCATTTTGTACACGTTTATTTCATTCCGCGCCCCCATCGAACGCGCGTCTGCATGGCGAGTGCGGCTGTGTTGTGTTGTTTTCCGTCATTGGTTAGTCGCAATTTCGCTGAAAAACTGTAAATTCGTTAGTGATCTTCATCTATATCCACTTCCTTAAGAATGATCGTCTCAGTCAAACTGTTGTTTAGTTATGCTATATTAACGACGTCATCCGTACCGATGGCCTCCATGCTAGCATCTCACTGACTCGGACTGAGTTTGACCGTTGAACGGTGGTACAGTAGATGGACTACTAACAAGCGTATACGACGCGAAAGAGATAGGTTACGCGTATGGGATGGAAAGTATGCATCATGTTGGGTGAAGGAGGACCCCGTACAACCCACAACATTTGTACAGGCGGTAAGTTAGATATTGCCTAACTTTTCCATGTTACAATGCAGAAATATCGCACGAACCTACAACAAGTGGTTCAGATGTTGCAGCTTCTGCTTCCACCCCGGCATCCACTACTGAATCAAGTGCTGTTGAAAACTCCATCCCTGATGGTAGGTACATCCTTTGTACAATTAATTCTGCCGCAGTCAGTCAATCACTTGCGGCAGATGCTATACGGTTGTTCGCAAGCTACTCCAGGTAGATCACATCTACTGACTTGAAACTACTGTCAGCTTTACTGAAACTGTTTGTTCCTGATTTACCGCTTGATTTACGCACATTTTGCAGAACTCCTCGGAGTTTATCGGAGCCTCGGCCATGTCCACTACCATTAAATTGAGATCCCCGTCTTCTAATACATGTAAATGTGCCCTCATCCTTGATGATGACGACATCGTCATCATCCCCATCTTTCACACGTTACAGTGAAGTTTTTCGTTTTTTAATTCGTATTTACTGATATCGCTAGTGTTAGAAACTCCTACTGGAACGAATGAATACTGCAGTGTTGAAATTACAGATGTACCATATAGTGGAATTTCTGAAGACAAAGGAAGTTGCAGTCATTAGCCATGCGTGCTGCTGGGGGACGCAGTGGCCACTCGGCCAACTGTGAAGTGTTCGAAGGCAACGAAATTTTTATTATCCCACACACTGCCACCTGTGGGCAAATTTCAGTTGCATGAAATCCGTGTGTTGAAGAACACAGGTAAGTTCCATTACGGTGTTTCATTACTGTTGAAGAAAACTATCAGGAAGCTAGGGAGTATGAGCGGAGGGCAGAACGTGAATCCGAGTTCACTTCTACGGATGCCACCTACGCTGCGTTGCCAGCGTACAAAAAGAGAAACAAGTAAGTCCATTTTACTCCCACTTACTTTTAGACGCAAACGCCTTCTATCGTCTTCTGACAGCGAAGTGTCGCAAGACAGAGCGTTATCCCGTTGACCAGCCTCGAAGCATTACAGAAGTTTCAAGAAAAGCTGCAGTCACCAGCGTACTTAGAACAGACGGTTAGATATGATAATCATTATTACACCACATTTTCAGACCCTTGTGTTATCAAAAATTCACCGTGGAAGAACAGTAGCGGAATGCGTGCGCAAAGTGTGCGCTTTCGTGTTCGGTAACCAAGTCAGTGGTGAGGTGAACTGGCTTGGCATTAATAACAAGGCTCGGTTAATGGGTATCCCGTTGTGCGGAGCCATTGTTTGTAAGTACCATTAACAACCATCTGTCGCGGTACTGGACTAACGATAGTGAGATACTCCTCGGCTGTGTATGACGGACCACAGTACACTATCGACGGGGCTTCAGAAAAGATCAATGAATGAGAGAGCGCGTAGAATGATGAAAGAAACCATTGCAATGGTAATGTATGATTTCAATTCATAATGTCCTCGTATCAGACTTGCCACCGGCAGTGGGTCAGCAGAACACACGGTGGATCTGGACGGTGAAGGGGAAGAAGCTTACGTTGTTTACAGCTTCTACAAAGTATGCTTCCTCGTTGGAATGCAACGATGACAAGCTTGTGTTCTGCCGTCAGCGCGGCTTGCACCGGAGATTAAGAAGGTCCTATCTGTTGATGTACAAGTTTAAGTGTATGCTCAGCTAGGTGCGTCGTATGTAGGGTTGTCAGTCGTGATGTTTAGATACATAAGCGAGGTGGGAAACCATTAAATTTGTTGTAAAATGTCGCTTTAGCCAATGCTCGAATCGTACAATGCAGTAAACAGTGGGCTGGCAAATTTTCCGGTGGCCGACTGCCCGTCTGGCCAAGCCGAAGTCGGATCGACTCCAGTATGTGGCACAGGCCAACTTCGGTCCGACTCGTGGCCAGACACGGACCAACTCCGGGCCAACTCCGCTTTGTTTGTTGGGTTGTCTTTGGAGTCTGTCAGGCTACCCATGGAGATCAGCACATTCGTTATGCATGACCGGTCGAGAAAAAGAGAATAGGTTATTTGGCGAAGAAATGCCTAAGGATGGCGCGTTTTAAAAGACGTTCCATTACCTTGCACGGGATGCTGGTAAGGCTGATCGGCTGTAACC
>LOND01001511.1:58325-69394 GCA_014220965.1 Paragonimus kellicotti | reverse complement strand
CCACCATGCTTAAGTGTTGATATATATATATATATATATATATATATATATATATATATATATACCCTTGGATACTGGATAGTTCAGTGCAGAAGCCCGCGCACATAATCAAACGACATTTAAATAGACATTGATTTGTCCGCTCTCTCCTCAGTGTCACTCAGTGTAACTCTCTATGTGGTATGAATTGTACCCCAATTCAGGTGGGCGACTTCAAAGCGGCCTTCCATAATCCGTGCTTCCGGGACATCATCGAACCAAACGAAGGTAAATCCAGAATTTCCCTTTTGGACCGCAAGACAGTAGCTGAACTGCAGACTTCTTTAAAGTTTATGGGCGGACGTTATGAAGCCGGTCTAATCTGGAGACGTGAACGTTACCCTTCTGTCCACTCACCAATCAGCCATCCAAAGACTGCTCGCTGAAGACTCGAGTTGCGAAAAATATCCTCGATATACTCTGAGGTTGTGGGTTGGTGTTTTCACAGTGCTTATACAAAGTCGGCGGGAGAACTCGTCAGTACACGCAACGTATGGTACTTTCCACACCGTTATGTGTTGATTCCCCAAACACCAGAAAAGGTGCGCGTTGTCTTTGATTGTGCTGGCGTATTTGGAGGAACGTCCATGAACGATAACTTATTCTCGCACCTCGACCTAGTGAACAACCTAGTTGGTCTCCTGCTCTTTAGACTCTGGGTTCAGTGGCAATAGTTCCTGATGTAGAATCGATGTTCCACCAGGTATGCGTTCCCAAAGAAGACTGAGGTGCGCCCCGGCTTTTGTGGTTCAGAAATTCGAATATCGGCCAGTCTGTGGATAACCATGGAATTAAGGTTCTTGTGGTTAAGGTAACCATTTCTTTTAGTTGCGTCTCCTTTGTCTTGTAGCAAACGGTAGAAAATAATTTGCTAACAGTGTCGATTACACTCACGAAAATAGCACACCGTAGTTTTTATGTTGATGACTTTATGTTTACTTGTTAAACCAGGGAAAAAGCAGCTCATGCAGCCATAAACATACGGAAGTTACTCCCTAAAAGATGCTTCCGGCTGACTAATTGGAATAGTCACAAAAAGGCTTTCGTTCTGACCTGGAGCCTAGTGATACGGACGGAGTCTGTTCCGTACCAATACTTATAACACATGCTCGTTGCTGACTGGGATTTTAACAAGGACGAATTAATATTTCATGTTTCTGTTATGACAACTGCGCCAACTCGACAATATTGTAGTTTGTCGCATTTTTGCTTGATGCGTTAGGACTTGATGAAGTGGTCCTGTTGGGATTGGAGAGTGTACCCAATGGGATTCATGAAAAACCACTCTTACTGAGCTACGTTCATGTAACGTTAGTTGTTGGATTACGCCAGGAAGTTTCGTAACGATCAAATCCGCGCAGTTACATATACTCAATGATGACCCTGAGGTAAGTTATTGTTTAGTTGTCTATATCCGCTCGGTATGTTGATTGGGAGAGTGGAGTGATGCATTGTGCAAATTCGATGGCGAAATCTAAGTTCGGCCCTATGCGACGTGTGACAGTACTGCAGCTGTACTTGGGGCAGAATTGGAGTCGCAGGTGTAACGAAAAGTAGTTATGTCATCTCAGTCAGTAAGATGGATAGATTCAGTGGTTGCTTTCTATAGTATCCACAATGTTCAGAAACGAATCAAACCATTTTTTTCAAATCAACGGACGGTGATTCACGACTTACTCTCTCCTGATAAATGAGTGTGAAAACATTGTCATCATTGTTTCGTGCAGTGTCTCAACAACTGTTCACGATGTCTCGTTTTAAGGGTCACCTGGTATCCGGAAAGCTGAATCAAAACGGTCAAATTAGAAAAGTTTCTGAAGGAATGTTTGAATCCCTGTGGTGTCAATTCCTTCATCGCCGTGATGAGAGATGACCTTTCTGTCGCGCTTTGATAACTGTCAAGGCTGGCCGAAGCTAGTGCTGTCTACAGTCTGCTTGAAACGGTTTAAAAAATTCATAACCATCAGGGTTACCGGGTTTAACCCACTTGCTGGCTCACCATTTTCTTTTTTGGAGTTGGAGGCGGCTTCTGATGCCACCGTTTGCTTGTTACAATCCGAACACTCAACGCGAAATGAATTCCATTGCCAAGACCCCGTTATGTCGTGCACAGTAATTTGAGTAAGCGCACACCCATTTTCTTTAGACACTGTCCTGCTGGTTGGAGGCAGGGTACATATGTTTCATCCACCGTTGAATACCCAACATCCCATTGTAATACCGGCGAAACGCTTTGTTACGGATTTACTGACGCACCATTTTTACTCCCTGAATGCCCACTATGGTCGGCATCAAACGTTGACAACAGTTCGGTCCAACTTTCGGATCATAAGGGGGCGAGCGTCTATTAAGAGTTGTTCTATTGTTGATATTCGGAACCATACATCCAGTCGATAGGGACGCTGTCAGCAGACAGACTACCATTCATCAAAGTGCTTTCCGAAGAGACAGGACTAAATTACTTTTTATTCCACTATATGCTCGACGTAACAGATTAGTTGGAAAACTAGAACTCCGGCCTTTGCTTTTCGTGAGGCAACCGTGTTTACCACTGCGCCAGTTCTAGTCCCGGCAGTGGCAAGGATATGCACTACTGACGAGCTCTAATGAGAGCGAAACTCGAGTCTAGTGCTTCTTTTCGAAAGGGGCCGACTGGAAAGTCTATGGGAATGCGACAGCTGCGATCAATTGTGGGTGATGTTCAACTTGAAATTAACCAAATCCTCGACTACTCACCAGTAATCTAAAATATCGCCTAGCAGGTTTAATGAGATCGGAGATTTCGACCTGCCTAGGAAGTCCTAATCGCGAGGTTATCGATTGGAGTTAACAGACAGTAACTGTGTCTCCTCTCGAGACGATCGGGCAACCTGATCATTACTCACAAGCGAAAGTTGCGTTGTTGCGCTCCACAATTGTTGAATAATTCGATCGTGACGCTAATTGTGAGAGTCAATGGCGCAGTGTAAACAACGGTATTGGCCACTCACGAAAAGCAAGGCCGGAGTTCTAGTCCCGGCAGTGGCAAGGATATGCACTACTGACGAGCTCTAATGAGAGCGAAACTCGAGTCTAGTGCTTCTTTTCGAAAGGGGCCGACTGGATAGTCTATGGGAATGCGACAGCTGCGATCAATTGTGGGTGATGTTCAACTTGATAATGGTTGATTGGATTTTCACTCCCATTCCCCATGATTATTATCACGATGGTGCATTAGAGTGGCCTAGATGTTACGTCAAGAAAATCCGAATGAGCCTGTCAGAAAGTCAAATGTTATAAAATGGGAAGCCGATTGCTACCCTCGTGGAAGTTGAAAAAAGCGTAAACGACCTGCTTTTAGTGCGACTGACGGATACTAAGGAGGACTCCAGTGCGTTCTTCTTCCTCCATATTATTGCTTTCTCAGAGGTTATTTTTCTGTTGGAACGCAGCGGCCACCTGTTTATAGGGGTTCTGTTGTTGGGGAGAAGCGCACTTTTTCCGAAAACTTTGCCCTATTTGTTCAGAAAATGGATTTTTCATTTTTGGAGAATTTGAATGCCCGCCAGAATTCTCGAACATCCGAGAAGTCACGCTCGCCTCTGATTGGTCCGTTGGGTGGCCTAGGCCCAAGGCCGCTCAAAACCTATAAATACAGTTGCTGTAAACCACTATTTTGCCTTCGGGCTGAGCAGCAAATAAAGCTCGTTTGAAGGCCGTCTTCTTCCTTGTTGGGGGTTCTAAGTTGCGAGAGTTGGGTTCCGATATTTGCGCTCTGATTTTCGTGCAGTTTTGCGATATCGTTGCGTTCGTTCGTGATAGAGATACTGCTCGTGGTCTTTGCGTTTGTTCTTGCCTTTCTCTGTCAGGGGGTAATAACACCGTGTATACACGATGGTGGCAATAAATGCGTCACCGGTCAAGCTTATTCTGACGGCGATTGACACACGGCTATTTTCCAGCGTTATAAACGAGCCAGAAGTGGATCACAAACTGATCGAACCTTATTGTTGGCTTTCTGATGTTGTACAGCAGTCTAGGTTCGCTGCGAGACCAGTGGACCAAAGCAGTCAGTGAACAAGTGTTCGTAGGGTTGGGTAACTTAGTCTGCCACATCACTGTGAGGACGGGTATTTACAACGTGATATCAGTCAGCTGTCTACTCGAAGGCCATCCAGAGAATCCGATCTAACTTCATTGAGTTGCTGTTGGTGTTTTTATATGAAAATGGTTCCTTGTGTTTATTTGTGTACACTAACTGTCAATTTCCTATTCATCTTTTCCAACGTCGGTATTGTGTCTGTTGTGCCTAGCGACTTGTTTCTTTGCTCACGATAACTTGTTCTCTTTATATTACCCGTGTTATGATCAACGAGAAGAGGTGCTGTTGGTGCTGTTACAGTCATTGGTTATTCACTATTTATCTTTATTCTCTTGTATATCCGTTCGGAATAAACGTATATATCAGTTTCTGACTTATGGACACGTCTGGAAGTAAACCGCATTTCCTTTTCGCTTATTTTTCCAGAGTTTTCATCATGAGCTGTGGTACTCACTCAGAACTGTTAGAAAACGACTTGGTGTGTACCGCCGTACTGAACAATTTGAGTGGTCTATTGAACAACGCAGTTAATACTGTTCAGACCGCCGATCACAGTATAAGAAGATTACATCCGTGGGTTTTTAAAACACAGTACGAACTGTTCCAATCTATTTTCTACGAATAGATTAATTGGGCCTGCAGCGTTCTCAGAGTCGGAGGCTTCGTTATGCCAAGTAGTGTCTTTTGCTGTATTTCATTTATTTTGCCAGAAAGATATTGAGAAAACCATAGTTACGTATATGACAGAACTGCAAAAAGAAGGGAACTTGAGACCTGGGTATGTTTTGAATTTTATTTGAAGTCGTCTCCAACACTTAGATTGAGTGCGGTGGAATCGTTGTATCGTATGTATCGTGGTTCTGTTCTGCTTACCTGTTTAAATACGCTAATCACAGAACAATGCTCAGAGTTACGAAAACAGGCAGGCATGTTGCTTTATCTATGTTACCCTTCTCGTTCTTGACTGATACAGCTTGGAATCCCGAACCCGCTGAAAACTTTCGATCTTGTGAACGTGAAATAACGGTGCGGTAAATCTTCTTACGATATCCTCACTTTGAATAGGAGAAAAATGTCGCACACGTCCTCAGCGCCATTCGGCATTTTGAGCAAATCATTGAAATAAAGCGTCTTAGAAATCGGTTGGAGCAAACAAAGGTGAGCTTTTTTAAAATGATTTTTGTTTTATAGTGTTCACTTTTTTGGATGTCTCAGTTATTTTACTGAACACTACCGGCTCTTGCCTTTTTACTAACAGTGCACTTTGAACGCCTCTGGTTAGGCTGGCTGGCTGGATAGTTACCGAACTTCGACTGACAGCATACATGATTGGCTGATAACGTCTAACTTTAAGTGTTAAATTACCTTCGCGTTTTATTCATTGATTGCTGCACGTAGCCGAAAGTTTACTCGTGATGCTTTGGTGAACTTGTTTTTGTTCACATCAGTATTAAGTAAACTGAACGATGCTGAATTTCTGAGACATTTGTGCTTCATCTACTCCTATTCACAGACTACCTCTGTTTTATTTTGGTACGATATTCTCTGAATTGGTTTCATTGAATGTTGTTGTATGTCCGCCAACCTCGCGTATTTTTGGTTACCTTGTGTTCTCGTGGTAGGCTGTACGTCTCTTATACGTCGAGTTTAGCATCCATGAGGTAGACTGGTTTGCGAGGAGGCTAATCGTAAGCACATATGAATAAAGTAGACAGTAGGCTGGTATCGCACGATTTATGTTTGGACAAATTTCGCTGCACCTTTACTACGGACCATTTATATCAGTATGAGAAAGCGAACAAGATACCAGAGAAAGTCAATTGTCAGAGTGCACAATCATTGTCACTACCGTGGTAGCGACAACCCTACAAACAGGCTGTAGACAAGTGACTCACCTAATGGATATCCCAGCGGGCATTCGGCTCAGTTTTCTGCTTGATTTATGAAACCTACTTAATCCGATGAAGGTGGTTATCAGTACACCTTTTATCGTCTCTAATTTCAAATGTTCTGTAAACATGCATATTCCTAATCTTGGTACAGGTTGCTCTGGAAGCAAAATTAGAAGGTCGCTTGTCTCGGGACCATTTGAAAATGATCAAGAAGGAACTTGACAAAGTCGGGTTGATTGAGCAAATCTCATGTGCGGAGCTGCTTGTGTTGGACTTACAGAAGAGAGTAAATGCGAAGAAGAGTCAGCTCTCTGCAATCAATAAAGCCCAACAAGATTTTCGATCATTTCAACAGGATGTGGTAAGTAAGCTTAGATACCTTACTTCAGCATCTGTGAAACAACGCAGGGGCTAATAATTCTGGCAGTTTTTTAATCGTGCGTACAAGCAGAATAACAGTTTAGGCTTTTGTTAGGTAGATATATGTAGTGAATCCTATCTCAGATATTGATACCGAGGGTCAGGAGGATTTCGCACTCCGTATTTTACTACCATCTTTTTATGGTTATGTTTGCCTCCATCGCGAAAAGGGATCGGATAAGTCCTGTGCAGGTCTATCCTGTGAGTTTAATGTTTGTTACCAGCTTTTTTGTGCCTATCTTTATTACGTTATCATCGAGTTTGTATACGCGTCCCTGCTCCACTGTTATTGCTTAGTTTTAGTGGTGGAACCGGTCCTTCAACAAAAAGGTGCGGCGGTCGTATCATGTTTTAGACTAATGTTATGGGTCGCAGTCGTTGATGCATTTTCAATTAAAAACCCCATGATGTGCAGCATTTGGGGGTTAGAGGACTAATCCTTCACCCGTCACTGGTAAATGAATCGGGCTTTTCGGTCATTCGCTGTGAGTAAGGCTTTCCCAGTCACCTCTTCAATGTAACTGACTGAAATGCATCAGGAGTCTTCGTCCTCGTTTGAACCTTTGGGGGCATTTTCCGCAACGTACGATCGATCACCAGTCTCATGTTTGTTTCCTGTTGCATGACATCGTGTTTGTACTAGTCATTGTTATACGTGCGCACGCTTCACATTGCTAATCTTTTATCTGAGCACGTTTTATGTATTATCAATGTTTTTTAAACAGGTGAATTGCCCAAACTTCAGAGTGTTTGGGTGTTTGATCGCGTCACGTTATTTTTATTCCGATTTAGTTTCGGCGTCAGATGTTCATAGAACGGTTGCGTCTCGAAAGCCATGCACTGATTTCCAAGTTACCCTCGAAAGAGCAAGTGAGCGTACCTTGGGATTTGGTTTATTTATTTGTTTCATAAGTTCCATATGCTCTTGTGCGCTGTTTTAAAGCGTATGCTCTTCAATCTATTTTCAAATTTCACTGTTGCTGAAGCCTTCAATATTCGAAGACTAGTTCCTACCGTGTTCTCAGAAATTTTAATTTATACTATCTGAATGATTACAATCGGCAGTCTGTTGCATTGTCTGGGCGTGTTGAAATATCGTAAACCACCAGTTCGTAAAATTCCTATCAAACAGTCCAATCAATACACCAGCCTTGCATGAGGAAGTTTGAGAATACTCAACGTTGACTATTTACGTCCTAAGTTTATTGTTCTAGTGGCCAAGTCGTGTGCACAGTCATATTCTAAAAGAAGGATATCTGCTGAGGTGGAACCATTTAGATACTGAGAACCTCTCCTCTTGAGACGTTTATTCCCTCTTACTATCCGTGATTTGGGAATTCAAAATACTACAGGATTAGAAATCTTCCACTGCCACTATGTGTTCTAATTTATGTTGACGTGTTTTGTATATGAAACGTGCATCATCTGTTCACTGTTTCACGTAGCGGATTAAAAAATGCAAGAGATCAGGGTACACGGCCTTGTAGAGGTTCGATTCTTTCTTACTTTGTGGTCTGCACTCTGAATACACGTAGGCAGCCACCTAGTATATCCGTCGAAGCCGAGACATATTTCCATTCCGGATATTTGAGGGATGTCGTGCTGCGACAAGCACATGGTAGTTCAGCTCGACTCCCATGTATGACTGACTGATTATTCACATGTAGGTTGTTTAGTTTCATCGCTTGCCGGTCGGCTTAGCTGTTCGGTCGATTTTGATCGTTTGTTCCCTACAAACGCTGAAACGATATGCATTTGGTTCTTTCAACAGCTTCATCATTCCGAGTGGTAATTGATGGCCTACCCACTCGTTCTAAACAACGGAAAAATGCACTGAATCTGTGAACTTATGCTCGATTTTGCATGTATTCATTTTGTACTGCTTATCGGAGCATGTTTGATAGACTGTGGTCGGACTGATATTTTGCGAGTCATTCCTCTGTTTGTTTTCTGGCGTCTTTCTCGTTGTGGCTCTTTACGTAGCTGATTTTGTCAGTCCATTTGGTTGAACTTGTAATTTTCTCCGTCTGTCGTGTTCCAAACCGTTCACTACAGAATCAGGTGTGCGGAAACATTTTAGGCTTTTGCAAATGTGCAGCCGCCTTACGAATCCAGTGGATCACATCTCGAGCTCGTCCGTAACGATGCAGACCCCAGATTTGAATCTTCGCCCACGTGATCGGTTACAGAGACTTAGTGATTTGATTTCTGTATGGGTTACAACAATTATACACCCATTCAGTCTGTCGCTGCCGTCTATCCTCTTGAAGACCGAAAAGAATCCAGCAACAGGTTCACAATGTATAATGGCTGTCTCTTATACACACAATCTCAATTATTTTTTTGTGCTCGCCGATTGGGTTTTTAATGGCTACAAGGTATGCGATCGAGTGAGTCATTAATGGCAAGGCAGTTGGGAAGCGATTGAAAGAAGTTTTTTCCTGTCACACAATGGTTGGAGTTTACGTTAATCGAAACTGGCTGTATGGCCTCGGCGGTGGCCAACATTCGCTGGCGAACTAGTTTTGACCGGTTCAGTGGAACCCTGTAGATAACAGTGAACGGTCAATCTACGTTGATCTGATGATCGCTGTTAGTCAGATGACCTACAATGGCACTCGTGATTGATCTTCTCTCACTGCACCGACTCATGCTGGATCTTCTCAGCCCTAACCAACGGTAGTGTGAGTCGGTGCAGGTGAGAGAAAATCAATCACGAGTGCCATTGTAGGTCATCTGGCTGACAGCGATCATCAGGTCAACATAGATCGATCGTTCACTGTTATCTACAGGGTTCCACCGAACAGGTCAAAACTCGTTCGCCAGCGAATGTTGGCCACTGCCGAGGCCATTGCCATTCGATTACGTAATCCAACCTTGTGTGGACAGAAAAACTTTGTTCAATCGCTTCAATTGCCTTGGCCATTAGCTGACTCACCCGATCGGTATGTAGGCAGTTAACACCCAATCGGCGTCCACAAACAAAATATTGAGATGGTGTGAATTTTAGAGCAATACCAAGTTTCGCATGTAACCGTTTTTAGTTTTATTTTCCTTTGTAACTAACAGCCTGATGAGATTTTATCAATATACAATGAATCACATAAGATATAAGCATTATAAGACAACGTTAAACCGCTCACCCTGTATATGAGCCTGTGTGTACGGGATTAATGCGGCCTGTATAAATTCGTGGTAGTCATGATCGAGTTAGAAGCAATGAGCAACCAGGAGGGACTATCTCTTGACTGTTACTGACTTTCACTTACAATTTTCCATTTTTGTCATATCATTATATCTGTTATTATCGTGACCCATAACTTCCCGAGCTATCATATTCATGGGCTCACAACAAAGCTATTGGTGTACGCGATGCACACTACTGAACGGAAGTGAGACGTGTGATTGCATGAAGCGGAAACCTCGACGCACGCGATGAAATTATTGGCGATCCTCAGTGCCCAGAAGACCGGGGTCAGATCAGCAATCCGAAACGTGGAACGTTTTAATAATGAAGTTATCTCTGCACAACTGGAGTTATGCTAGCCGTGCAGAGTTGTGCATACGAGTGTTATGTATATTCACGTAACCTGTAATGTATAACTAAACAACTTTCCTGGTTGGTCGCCTTTTGCCAACACAACACGTTCTCGAATTTGAAGTGTTTTACGTTTGCTTTATTATATGACAGCTTTATCCAAAATGTTCAGAGTTCTTAATTGAAAACTGTTCATTAATGGTGAACATCAAGCCCTCGGTTGATAATATGCCGTGATCATCTTTGCCACGACACGATGGATTGATTAGTCATTTTGTTAACGCTTTACGAGATGCGTGCACATTCACCAATTATGCTTCCACTTCACACAATGTCCGCACTTTCAACCGTGCTGTTGGTAGTGGGGTGTCGTTACCACTGTGTTCGCTGAGGTCTCTGTAACATGAAGACGGGAAACAAAACAGCAGGTTATACACTTTATTGTCTCTGTTGTCTTCGTCTTCTAATTCATTTCGAAACACGATTGTTATCCGTTCATAATTTCACGTAAACTCTTGTCGACTTTTTGTTCATGCGATTATTTTTATTATTTATCACTCATGTCTATCAATGAAAATTACGAACTGTGTTAAATCTGTCGCGAACTCGACGTTGTTGGATATGTTACTGACCGTCAATCCGTGGAATCAAGTTTTTCTCTATCTGGGTTCCTCGGACAGTGCAACGCTTGTGAATTGGAGAGTCCCCAGGTTTGTTGTAGCTAAAATGGTCACCTGTCCTCACAGTTAACTGCATTCAACATTGATACGTATCTTTCGGTTTTCAAAAAACATTAAAAACGTCTCTTTTTGGTTACCTGTATGTCTCGACTTTTCCTGAGACAGAACACTCGGTTATCAATCTGTTACTATCCTCGCACCGTGGGTCTTACACTTTTTTGCTGGTTGATTTGCTTTGTATGAGACTGTTTTCTTCTCTATTTTGTTCAGCCTGGTTCACTTGATTGTTTGTCTAATTTCAACCCCTATGTCCTTCCCGTATCACGGTCGACAATGTCAACATGCCAATGTTTGACTCTGCTGCATTGGTTCCACACAACTATCTGAAGTAGAAAAATGAAAAGTCCCAGTTCGAAATT
>LOND01001511.1:44197-58225 GCA_014220965.1 Paragonimus kellicotti | reverse complement strand
GGCGTGCATTTGACCGGTAGAAGGACGACATTGTTTTACTTAGCCCGTCTGTCGAAAACATGCAGATCATGCTGAACAAGGTGAATGACCGGGCTGGTTTGTACGGAATGCGCTTCGAACCTTCAAATTACAAAGGGGTACTTCAAGACTGGGGCATTTCCACTCCTACTTTCTTTATTGCAGGTAATCCGCTTGAGACTGTGGACAGTTTCACCTACTTGGGTAGCATTATCTCGTCAGCTTGTAATATTGCTGATGAGATATCAACGAGGATAGCAAAGGCACGAGTTGCCTTTGCCAACCTGCGTCATCTGTGGCGTCGGAAAGACGTTCGATTGTCGCTGAAAGGAAGAGTATATAATGCTTGTGTGTTCTGTTTTGCTCTATGGTTCGGAGACGTGGCCTGTTCGCAAGGAAGATATCAACAAGCTTGCTGTATTTGACCATCGTTGTCTCCGCCAAATAGCCCACATTAAGTGGACTGATCGCGTGAGCAATGCGGCAGTTCGCCGGCGCGTATTCCGGAACGCTCGGATGCGCGATCGATCGGTCAACTACTCACGTTGCACAGCCTGCGATGGTTAGGTCACGTACTCCGCATGCCAGCTGAGCGTTTACCGTACCGGGCATTATATACTGAGACCACCAACAGTTGGGTGAAACCACGGTGGTCAAGCGACAACGTGGTCACGAAATATGAGAACCCTGACTGCTCCACTGAGTAAAGTGGGTAGGTGTCGCCTGCCTGGATGGGGTCCTCGTGATCACTCAAACCGCTGGTTAGAGACGCTATCCGAGATGGCGGCGTGTCGCAGTCAATGGCGTACCTGCATCCATACCATTTCTAGTTCTTTCGCTTAGACTTCTATTAATTTTCAACCTTCTTAGTAACGTTTTCTAGGATATTCCACGTCACTGTTGAGGTGAGCGGCAGCCCGAGCCACAGTACCTTTTGGTCAGGCTCGTGGCCGCTATGATGATGATGATATGAAGTTTCGCATGTAACCGTTTTTAGTTTTATTTTCCTTTATAACTGTAACAGCCTGATGAGATTTTATCGAAAACATGTTTGCTACACTTCGTGTTCTATGACTCAATGGGAATTTTCGAAATAATCAACTTATAAGCAATACCAAGTTTCGCATGTAACCGTTTTTAGTTTTATTTTCCTTTGTAACTAACAGCCTGATGAGATTTTATCAATATACAATGAATCACATAAGATATAAGCATTATAAGACAACGTTAAACCGCTCACCCTGTATATGAGCCTGTGTGTACGGGATTAATGCGGCCTGTATAAATTCGTGGTAGTCATGATCGAGTTAGAAGCAATGAGCAACCAGGAGGGACTATCTCTTGACTGTTACTGACTTTCACTTACAATTTTCCATTTTTGTCATATCATTATATCTGTTATTATCGTGACCCATAACTTCCCGAGCTATCATATTCATGGGCTCACAACAAAGCTATTGGTGTACGCGATGCACACTACTGAACGGAAGTGAGACGTGTGATTGCATGAAGCGGAAACCTCGACGCACGCGATGAAATTATTGGCGATCCTCAGTGCCCAGAAGACCGGGGTCAGATCAGCAATCCGAAACGTGGAACGTTTTAATAATGAAGTTATCTCTGCACAACTGGAGTTATGCTAGCCGTGCAGAGTTGTGCATACGAGTGTTATGTATATTCACGTAACCTGTAATGTATAACTAAACAACTTTCCTGGTTGGTCGCCTTTTGCCAATACAACACGTTCTCGAATTTGAAGTGTTTTACGTTTGCTTTATTATATGACAGCTTTATCCAAAATGTTCAGAGTTCTTAACTGAAAACTGTTCATTAATGGTGAACATCAAGCCCTCGGTTGATAATATGCCGTGATCATCTTTGCCACGACACGATGGTTGATTAGTCATTTTGTTAACGTTTTACGAGATGCGTGCACATTCACCAATTATGCTTCCACTTCACACAATGTCCGCACTTTCAACCGTGCTGTTGGTAGTGGGGTGTCGTTACCACTGTGTTCGCTGAGGTCTCTGTAACATGAAGACGGGAAACAAAACAGCAGGTTATACACTTTATTGTCTCTGTTGTCTTCGTCTTCTAATTCATTTCGAAACACGATTGTTATCCGTTCATAATTTCACGTAAACTCTTGTCGACTTTTTGTTCATGCGATTATTTTTATTTACTCTCAGTCACATCAACTGAAAACCGAACTGTTGTCTAATCTGTCGCGAACTCGTCAGTTGTTGGATACGTTACTGACCGTCAATCCGTGGAATCAAGTTTTTCTCTATCTGGGTTCCTCGGACAGTGCAACGCTTGTGAATTGGAGAGTCCCCAGGTTTGTTGTAGCTAAAATGGTCACCTGTCCTCACAGTTAACTGCATTCAACATTGATACGTATCTTTCGGTTTTCAAAAAACATTAAAACGTCTCTTTTTGGTTACCTGTATGTCTCGACTTTTCCTGAGACAGAACTCGGTTATCAATCTGTTACTATCCTCGCACCGTGGGTCTTACACTTTTTTGCTGGTTGATTTGCTTTGTATGAGACTGTTTTCTTCTCTATTTTGTTCAGCCTGGTTCACTTGATGTTTGTCTAATTTCAACCCCTATGTCCTTCCCTGTATCACGGTCGACAATGTCAACATGCCAATGTTTGACTCTGCTGCATTGGTTCCACACAACCATCTGAAGTAGAAAAATGAAAAGTCCCAGTCGAAATTTAAAAGAAAGTGAAGGGTTGGAACTTTACCTATAAACCTCTACCTAACTTTTGAAGCTTCAGAACATCTTACATGACTGAACAGAATGCAATACGCTGTTTAACATCGACTGTGCCGTTTCCCGGAAGTCTAGTGGTAGCTTATCATTTGACCGACTTGTGATAATGCCACTTTTCTGTTAACAGAAGCAATATTACATAACCACAATGGCTGGAGCGGATACTTAGTCCAAAACTGTACACACAAAAGAAGATCACTCGAGCCCTTACTCTCCGGTGGCCAGCGGCCAATCGATTTGACCTCCCGTACATCAAGTGATATATCAGACGTAGTCCTTCCAATGGAAATCTACATTTTAAATTGTTAAATCCTGGAGAGGCCTCATGTAGCGACTCGACACGGTCATACCTCTTAGCCGATGGGCGAAACCTCAGGCAATCTAAGGCGGCTATCGAATGGAATAAGTAAACAATCTGTTTTCAGTCTGTACACCTCAACATTGCTGAATGCTACATGATATTGCAAACTGGATACTACTAGACTGTTCAGGACATCCAGTTAGACGGCCAGTTATAACCTCTGTGCTATCTGGAGCTCTAAGTTAGTAGTAGAAGAAAAAACAGAATCGCATACGAGGACACTGATCGTTAACCTATTCTCAAGACAGGCAAACATGGTTAGTTTGTCTTATCATACACTTCGTAGTTTGGACACGTTTGGTGAGTTTCAGATTATGACTTGGCTTTTTGTGTACAAACTAAATTAGGACAAAAGAGATAGAACCAAATGTTCAATGCTTGATATAGACTGAAGGCGTGGTTGCGTCGGACGTCACCGATTCCCTGGTCTGAGTACATTAAGCAATGTTTACCAATCGTCGTGTACGCCGTCAAGAATGGCTTCGGTTCTCATTAATTACTGTTTTATTCGTTATTTTATTCACGCCACATACATTAACCCCTCTTAAAGCAGCTACGCCAATTCGATTGATCCGGGGTTCTGGGCGTTGGCAGTGACGTATGCGAAATTTCAGCCATTGACATTGATGTTTTGGTGAGGCACATTCTTTCACCTGACAGAAATTACTGATGAAAGATATCATTTGTGAAAGCCGAAATTTCCGAATGTCCACTAGCAATGGAAGGCATCGTTCAGCAGGTTGTATATGGAGTGGGTGATTTCAATTTGCTGACAAATCCCACCCATGAGGTCGCTGACTGGAGTTAGCGGGACTGTTACTGGGTTCCCTCTCAAGACGATCGGATAACGTGAGCCTTACTCATCTGACTGTGGTTAGACGCTCAGGTGAAGTAGTTCCAGCATGCCCACTGTAAGATCATTGACGCAGTAGTCAGCATGTGAACGTGAACCAGAGTTCAAATTTCGATCACGTACCAGTCAACAGATAGCGGAGTTATTATGTTAAGCTTTATGATTCCTGTGGGGTCCACACTCGTTCAGGTTCACTAGCTGGGATTTGTGTCAGTGTAACATCATCAGCCAGCATGTAGTAGATGTTTTTGTAATTCGAAATACTGAAGCTCTGTGTCCCTTATAAAAGTATCCACCGGAGATTTTCTAACCAAAATGAAGATAAAACTATTCCGTATAATCAGGCCGCATTATGCCAACCATGTGAACTGTTGGACATCTTATAGCTAACTTATACTACCCTTGGTTTTCTAAATAACCGTTCATGGCGATCAACTCACAATCCAAATTGTCGCACCATCAACATCCACAATATAGCTAAGATCAGAACCAGTGGTTCAACCTGTCGCTTTTACCGGATTCCGTTTCATCATTTCATATTCCAGTTTACCATTTCATTTCAGTTTGAACTGTTCGCTTCGATCGCTTCCTCACAATGTTCTATCTAATAGCCAGCTGTACACTGATTGTTGTCGTCGCCTCGGTTTGCATGAAAACTATCGTGTAAGTCGGTCACATTATACCGTTCTTTCCTTTTTTTCCAAATTTCGAAAGCGTCCCATTGTATCTGCTTAGATTATGAGAAATTACTTCGTGATTCTAAATTTACCAATGCATAGCTATACGAGGCCCTGTCCAGACGTCCAGCATTCCAGTATGCATCCGGGGTATTAGGTAACACGTACTACTTGCAAACTTAGTATCCCCCCTTTATTCAAACTTGACATGCAATCGGTTTTGGAGTTGAACGCTCCTTCTCTTTTGATTGCGGTGTTGGGTTCGTTTATTTTCATTTCTGTTAAATGATGGACGAAGCTTGATTGGGCTAAAACACTGTAGTTAGTAATTGAGTTCAAAAATTACCCTATCAATGAAGGTCCGACACGCGCAGCCACGACGAAGTGTGTTGTTTGGTCGCTGGTGGATGGCATGCTACCAATTTACCTAGGAGGTTGTATGGTCAAGTTTTGATACTGTTTCGGTATTACAAGTAAGAACCTTGTCGGATGGTTTTCTCTCTCGTAGACTATCCACGTTAACAGTGATCATTGTAGTTTACTGGTATTCCTGGTTATATCTACAAGGCAATTTGTCCCCTTCTCATTATTCGGCGCTATAAAAGACAAAGACTGATCCACTAAACTAACGACCATTTTGTTCGCAATATCCCTTTTTCTACTGTTTGGTGTACTATCCAGCGTATCGCAGTGAGTGTCAACATTTTTCTCAGTGGCTGTTCGCCTGGTTTCCTTTTAACGCGTAGCATCTTTGGTATCAAGATAATGTGATATCCACTGGCTTATTATGGTTTGTGAAAACATTAAAACTGACCATCTGGCATTTTGATTTGGTCGATAGCTTACTACTTTAATTATTCATTTGTCATGATAAGCGTCTAGAGACGTCCATCTACCTGATGATCTGTCGAGCACATCATACACTTGACCGCGCGTGACTGATCTTGAGGCACCATGTATCTCCTCTGATTTCTTTCAACTGCACTCCTAACCTTTATGTCCAGAAGTACGGTGGTGCTACTCAATGTATGTCAAAAGGTGAACTTTCCCCGGAAAAGCACTATGATCAAATGGTCGCCCGTTAGAATTGGTGTAAGCAGTGCCAGTGCTCTTTTTCTTATAGATTTATGGGATGGCCAGTGAGCTTTTGATTATTCATTCGATAAGAACTTTTGGGAGATCTCGACTATCGAACCTTTAATTGTCATTCCGATTTTGACAGTGACTGGCAGCCAGTCTGTTCAGTACACATATATCTTTTCTCGTCGTTTCCAGGTGCCATAAAGAACGGAAGAAAACAGATGCGAAATCAAAAAGAACGTATGTTCTGATAGGAGGAGCGGCATTGACTTTGATTATGTTCCCTTTCTGTTCAAACCTTCAACCTCAGATGATAACCATCCTTACGGTCGCAGCTGGAAGGCCAGTACGCTTTACAGAACCAAACTTTGGTGATAACGCCCACACCTCTAGGATTCACGTCATTGACCACTTGGTTGTCGGCTCGTTAAGGTGCAGTGTAGGTTGAAGTAACCAACTGATAGCTCTGGTCTGTCTGTTGCGTTGCCTGTGTGATACCGTGATCTAGGGCGATATTGTCGATGTTCTCTCGGTCATCTGGGCGTAGTTTCACTTTTCGGTGTTGGCAGACTACCAGAGTGCCGCACGTGATGTCGTCAACAACAACAAAATTTAACAGGAAATGAGAACTAGGGCGGCTATGATGAACACCACTTATGAGGCTGAAGGCGGTGGATGGTACACCGAGTCCTCTCATTCAGCTGTGGCATCGCAATAGTGTTTTGAGTGTGTGGATGCATTTTCCAGGTAGGATTTTCCTCCCGAGACACATCGAATGCCTCCCAATTAACTGGGTCACAGCTCTCCAGGATATTCTGTTGTGACTGGATCTACGGCCTACGAGCGCGTAAACAGATAACAGAATAACGGTTAATGAAACGGTGGATAACGGAACGACGGTCAACGGTAATGAACAACGGAGTATACGCGGTCAGTTAGTCTCTTCCCGGCCAACCCATCCACCCGAGGCTACCGCATGAACACAGGGAAAAGACTGGCCTTCAAACAGAGCTTCTTTATGTCGCTCAGCCCGAAGACAACATGGTCACAAACCCGTTCGTATTTATAGGGTTTGCGACTAGCAACAAAGCAAGGTCAAAAGAATGGACCAGACAGTGCAGAGTAGGCGTGTAGTCGGGATGACAACAACAGTTGTCACGACGGCTGAGGACGGTCGTGGAGACCGGAGAAGTACGACTATGGCAACGGTGAAGGTCACTGACAAGTGTACTTTGTTAGTCTTCTTGCCAAAACGTTTTCAGGGAACTGGTGACTTTCCCGACAGTCAACAACGGCGGTGGGTGACGGCCACCTGTTGTGGCTGTCCTAACGACTTACAGAGCGTAAAATCTGACTGGTGGAGTCTCGATCAGGGCGAAATCTGGTTTGCCCATCGCGGCTTTTTGTCCGTGTTGGCGTCAGACTGCGAAGTATCGCAGTGGATGGCATGTTCGATGTGGCTGTACTCAAGTTCATCCCTCGACGGTCGTCACATTATTAGGACCGTTAAAAGTGAAGACTGTGGCAGAATTAAGTTGGCTGATTTCCTAACCCCAGGAGTTCCGCAACGACGCGGTTAGCACCATGATTATGACACGGGTGTCATTCCTGTAGAAGGCCGAACAACGTTTATTTAAACCGAGCTTCTTGTGATGCTTAACGAGCTGAACCTCTAGCAAAATTCTGTCTGAGATGAGAGACGAAACATTCCTCGGCCAGGGACCACTCGTAAGGACGTCAGGCGGATTCAACTGCATGAGTGACCTTTTGACGTGTGTTTACTACAATGGGCTACGTGGAATGACGTATCTGCCACAACAACTGGGGAAGATTGCGAACTGTATATTAAATGGTAGACACGTAGGGAGAGAAAATTCGAGCATGAAGGTTCGCAACACGAGCGCCATAGACTTCTTTGCCATATTTAACAGGGCCTTCAGCCATAGGTGTTTATTGTCCTTTGGATCTCAGCCGGGAAACCCGAGACACTTTCTTGAGGTAAACCTGTGTCAGCAACCAAACCAAGTGACATTAGCTACCATAATGTCGTTTCCAGTCAAACTTATCATCTGTTAACACGAAGTGGCGTAGAAAACGGTGAGTTGATACTCGTAAAATTTACAGAAGCCTTAGATTAGATCATTATGTTGAGTGGTGGACAGAAACCACTTCAGCAAACTTCGTTGTTGTCGACACCAGTTTCCATCGTACACCTTTAACGTATTGAAGATCTGATGATCGTAAACAGGCATCCTGAAAACATCCCACGAATGGATTTTGCGGCTTTCGTATTCGTGTAATAGGACTGCCTGTGTGGCTGAATTATACAGTCGATTTTTCATTGGAAGGATGAAGCCATTCTAGCCCCATGGGTCACGTAAGTCGACGTGCCCCGTCTACGTTTTAATTGTACCATAGCTCTTAAAGTGTGTGAACTTCTCGATTGTCTCTAACGACGCACTATTCCAGGTGAGAGCAGGCGCAGAGCCTCATCTGACGTGTAACAACTGTGCTTTCGGAAAATGCAAAGGTCGTACTAAACGGGCTAACGGAAGCCTCTAATCTGAGATGTGCTCAGCTTACCGTCGCCTATCAGGGATCACTGTCGTTTGCACACTTGAATTCCAGCAATTGGAGTTATTTTACTATTCAGCCAGAGCGTACTCTAAAATCTTATCCTATGTAAATTTAAATAGTGCTATTTGGGTTACTAGCGGAGCGCAGAGACAACGAATACTGTCACGATCGGAGCGAAAGCTAGTTCATCGCCTGCGGAGTTAACGTTTTGGGGCGTAATTTACGAAATATAACAAATGTAAACAGCTTCGACAAATTGTGGATTCGGCTGATCTGCCGATAGTTTGTAGAGTTCTTAAGCGGAGACATCAGCTGTTTGACAGGTGTCAGACTCCCATTCTTGTAAAGAGCAGCACAGGGTTGGTCTGAGTCGGGTACCTCAAGAGGCCTATTGGGTCTGGTCTGTAGTGAGGCCAGTCGAACTGTTGTTCAAGATGTCACCGAAAATTGTATTCATCGTACCATATTGAAAAGATGTTCATCGTTAGTCTCGCTTACTTCCAGCACTTTACCACTAATAGCTCGGATGAGTTGGAATTTTCACATACGGCAACAAATTCTGTCTGCTTTGAACTGGCTTATATTCACATTTAACCGGAAATCTCCGACAAGCGCGAAAACATCTACGACACCATACTGGGGTCTGTTGGTCCAGTTGTGCCACACGAAGTGGTATCCGCTTTTTGTATGTGATTGCTAATACGCGCACAAGCTTCCGCTTCTCTAGACAATAGATGCGTAAGCCTAAGAGCCAATAACTTTGTTTTTCCCCAGTGTTTTAGGTTCATTGGCTTTCGCCACATCGGACCATTGATGGCGACGCGGTCTACACGAAGCTTTAGCATATGTTCATTCTTGTCACAGAATACTGCCGACCCATGCATTCAAATCTAAAGCCAGGATCGCCCCATCTGTGCCGATTGTTTAGGTCACTTGACGTGATGAGGATGAACGATCATATTGTAATAATTGTGAGTAGTCAGACGGAAGTCCATGCTTAGGCATTGAAATAATCGGGGTTAAACGCGAAGAACGTTGGAGTGCAATCCGGCAAGAACCTGTGTTTTCCTTACACAGCTGCCATTGACAACTGCGGCGCCTCGTTATTTGCTAACGAGTGCTTGTGTTCGTTGTGTTGTTGTAGCATATATCTCCTGCGCCGGTTTTCTGAGTACACATTTTTTATGCCACCGGCTTTTTTGATCCACAACACTAGATGGTTTTAGAATCCATCTTTGAATGCACCCGGACTAGTCTGAGAGAGAAAGTCGCAGTAGCAAATACACATCGTTTATCAGAGTGATCTTTCGAGATATGAACCGAACCCAACAATCTAACAGCTGAGCGCCGGCTGTGAACTGACTAATCAAAGTACATCGATATTCAAAGCAATTCCGATGTCAAGTTAGCCTAGAACTAAGGCCGCAGACGTATGTAAATTCGCGCTGTGAACCACCCAGTGTGCTAGCATGTTGCTGTATTCCTAGCTGTTCGTTTTCGCGCTCCGACAGTTATCGATGGCTTCTCATATGCGGATCTGGTAACCAGTTTGCATTAGCGATTAGTGGCTGACTCGAAAAGAGTTCGGAATTCCTTCAGGGCAGTTGCTCGTTATTAACGACCTGGGTTGCAGCTGTTATTCGTAGTCAATGGCATTGCCATCGCTGACAACCGAATAGGCGCTTCAAAACAGCTGTCGTATATCAAGTCAGCTAGCTAACCGTTGGGTGTTTTTTTTGTAGATCAGGTTATTCTTAACAATTACGTCTATTTGGACAGTTACACACAATTGTATGCCGCAGAACTGTCAAGTTCCGGGGTATCCACTTCCACTCTACTCGAGTGCTGACTGTGATCTCATCCGTTTTCACCGTGATTACCCCTCATGCGATGTCCGTTTTTTCAGCACCCAACCGCCGTGTTACGCAGAATGCTGCTTCTAGTCAACCAAGGTCAGATTGCAAGCGAAGAGGTCGAGCATCTACGTGACGTCCTGTTAATTTTAAAAGAAGAAAGTCGCACGACCGCAGACATGCAAAGTAGGTTGTTGTCTCATTTCAGAAGTGATGTGCGTGACGGTTTCGGACGAGCCGATATATAAAACCAAGTTACTGTTGTCTTGTCCGAGAGTGTGATGTCTCCGATTCTTGATGAACGTAACCCCATGTTGTGTGCAGTGAACAGTGAATCTTGTACTATGGCTGCACGCAGATAATGTCTTCTTCCCTTTTGTCACTGTAACTACGTACTTGCTAAGGCCTTCTTGCTAAATACTGTTTGATACGCTCCCACCTTCGTATGCACCAGATTGTTTTAATCAGCTCATTTTCAGTCGACTAGAAGCCTTTTTGTAAGGTCCTTTTGGTTAAGCCTCACTTCGAACGTTTTGCTACTAGATAATCTGATTATCTGGTTAGTCTACATTTAGAGTAAGACAGCATTTTTATTGTAATTTTTGTCGTTATATCACATAAGTCGTCAGAAGCGATTTAGCAAATGGTTTACCGCAACACTACACTTTGAAACTGTATTTTAATTCAAAATTGACGATCAAGTAAAGAGAGAGCAAAATACTATTTTCTGTATACAAATCAGTGAATACCGGAATCCAACTCATTTCTGTTTCGTGTTCAGAACGCGATTCGCGAATACAAGAAAAGGTGATTAAACAAATACAACCCCAGTTGGAACGAATAAATTCCATTATAGAAGATCTGCAAACAAGAATATCTCGTTGTCAGTGCATTCTTACTGACTGGTAAGTGTCGCCGTGTAGCAGTAATCTTTTCTCTCATTTAGGAGCAAGATTACAATCGCCAATCACGTCGGAGTTACTGAGAGCGAAGAAGTTTCCTGGAAGCTGAACAGAGTGTATATTAGTCTTATTTATTTTTTTAAATTACAAACAAATACACACTTACGAACATATCCATAATTTTGGGCTACAGGAATGAACGACGGTTTCCAAAGTTCCAAATTACGTGCACTAAAAGAAGCGCATCCTTAAACCTCACGTTATTTGCAGACGTGATTGCCGTCAAAGGAAAAGTATGCGAACGAAATCATAGGAATACTCACATATTGCACATAAACGAGCATGAGTAGCATTAGACAATATTGACAATATTGATCTGAAAAATGCAAACTGAAGACAAATATATCGGTAAGAATGTTGCACAGGTTATGAATATTGACTCTAGTCGGTGTTTATAACAATTTATTAGTCAGAGTCCAGACGTTTGCGAACGATAGCCAGGTGCTCTCGCAGATATTCTGCAGCTGGCTCCATTGCAACCGCTTCAAGCAGGCATTTTTCACTCTCCTCCAGTTCCTCGTCTTCCGCTAGTGCTACACACAAGTTGTGTTTCGCTTGCACATTTGCTGGTGCCAATTGAACAGCTTTCCGGAACAGCTGGGAGTAGAAGGTGCGAGGCATTAGAACATCAGGCAAAGCATTTTCGATGTGCAACTTCGCATTCAGCTGCCTGATGACATCCGAAATGTAGCACGTATATAATATCAAGAACGTTTACATACCAACAGCTTACTGAATCAGTATTGAGGCTAACCGTTAAGAGCTTCACTGAACATGTGTTAGCAAAAGAAATGATTGTGAAATTCAGAAACCTTTTCAGCATGCTAACAGGTAAAGCTAATTAGACTACCCTTAAAGCACGCGGAACGAACATTTGCTGCAAAAACAGCACATTCTCACACAGCATGGTCCCTCTCTACGGTAGCCCTCCTCATAATTAACGTCTCCGTATAACGGACATCCGCAACTTTCGATATGTTCTTCTCCACCCCCTTAAAATCACCATCGCTTTTCTCTGACACCTCGATACCATTTATCGCCTTGTCTCGAACCCCGAACTACCTGGAAAATATAGAACGCCAGGAGCACCTCTATCCGAAAACGCTAGTCCCTTCCACCGCCTCCGGTGTTGTCCATCGTTCTTGTTCTTGTTACATTGACTTTCAGAACGTACTCAGGACTACTGTCTTATCATCAGCTTACATTCACTTTCACATTTTGGATCCCCGTCCATTTGCAATGCCTGCTGTAATCTTGCATGTTATCGTTCATCTCGGGTTATGGCGAATTTAAAGGTCAAACTCACCTTGGATGCCACTTCCGGTCGTTTTCTTTCCGTCAGCTCGATATCACCCAGTAGCATGTATGATTTCACATGATCCGGATAAATCTGTTTGGAAAATAAAGTCCACAAGCGTAAAGTGACGCGGTAGTTTTTTGTAGTATCACATACTGCCAATTTACCCCTTTGAATCGTATGCTAGGTAGTATCAGGCTGTCCAGCTCTTGACTGAAATGACCAGAGTCGTTGAATTTGAAACGTTAAGGTTTGATTTTGTTGTCAGTATTAAAATGAGCCGATTGATTAGAACGAGTAGATCTGGCTAACTGGGTTCTACGAACTACGTTATACTTATCGAACTGCATTTAACCAATCGACCATGATTCACCTGAATCGTGGAAACTACCAATAAGGTGTGAAACCACAGGAGGAAATGTTAGCATACTGGCTCGTATGTTACTGGAGAGAAATCATTTGATCAACTGTTTTCTCATTGAGGATCGCCAGTATGGTGATTCCGTGATCTTATGATTGAGGTGAGTGGAATCGTTCAATTTCAAAAACAATGTTTAACCTAAACGACTACAATGGGAGATCCCGACCTATACTGCTACCTTGACGAGGTGGTCGGGCTTGTGTGCTGTTTCGATCCGGCGGGCTATGCTGACTAGGACTCCGGTCCTTCCAGGTTCAACCCTGTCAGACAGGCCAAAGGGGAGCAGTCAGTTTAACCTAAACGACTACAGCAGGAGATACTGCCATGTGTACTCCCTTTTTTTAGAACCCACTGCCAGCGTTTATCTTTGTCTGTGTCAAAGATTGCAATCTCCGGTCTTTTGCGTATGAGATCACATGTTAGAACATTACTTGCCGTACATGGTACGTGGCCGAGTTCAAAGTGGCCGAACTCGCAGGCGAGTACACCTAACGACTGACGAACAGCTTCGGCGACCTACGCGTAAGACCAATAGGACTTAAGTTCTTGGAACAGGAAAAATAAATTGATGAGTTTTGATACGGAGCGAAACTCGAGGGTTGGTGCCTTCTAGTGGTGTTTGCGTGAGAAGCGACGTCACAGGGTGTTCACTTAAAATGATATACGTCTGAATATTATCGTTTGGACATAACGTAGTTGCATTTTGCCATCGTGAATCAATTACCTGAATCAACCGTTCCAGCAGAGGCACCGCACGCTCAGAATCGTTCAACTGGTTCCGCGACAATAATGCCAGATTGAATAAAGCACTTCGATGATGTCTGTCCAGCTAAATAGATTGGCAAGTGTTAGAGACAGGATTAAACCCAGCAGTAATCAAGTGAACAACCGGTTCTGAAAATGACTCGAATAGTCGTCGAAAATTAACGTTCAGTGGCTGCCAACAACGAAATCAATCAGTTAAAACCTCTGAGAGTAAGTATCGCTGCGTTTGCTGCTGGGATGTTATTTAGGGTAGTAGCTAACGACGATGTAATTTTCTGTTCTACTACAAAAAGCAAACTGACCTGGAGCGTTCTTTCGTAGTGCATTGCAGCTTTTGTAAAGTTTCGCAAGTCCGTTTCTATCATCCCGAGGGCGAAGTT
>LOND01001511.1:3288-23607 GCA_014220965.1 Paragonimus kellicotti | reverse complement strand
TGGTCTTCAGGAAGACTCACGATGTCCATTCTCTAAACGTTAGCCGTTCAACCCAGACATCTTTCCCAGAATCTTTGTTTGTGCCATCCAGCTCAGATGTAGTCTCTTGCGGACTAAGGTCCGAAATTCACGAGGTGGCCAGTGGTCACTTCAGTTCTTCACCGTGGCAATTGCGGTCAACCAGGAGGCCTTGCTCACATTCTGCAAACATGCTGGATCACTCATGACGTGCGCTGTGCTCGACACAATCGCGTGGCCAAAAACCTGGAGAAACGACTGCTCAACTTGGGCTATACAGTCTACGAGGAGTTGCGAGTACCAACGGCGAGCTCGTTCATTAAACCCAATGTGATCGCGGTTCGTGACGGCATTGCTGTGGTGCTTGACGTCAGTATGGTGGATGACAACCGAAGCCAACTGGTCTGAACAGACAAGGTCGCCAAGTATAGAACCGACTCTCACAACGCTGTCATTCAATCGGCCCTCCATACTTGGGCTGTGATGTGAATCCTGTTTCTCATTCATCTGTGATCATCTCTTTTCGCGGTATTATATTTCCCTCTTCATGTAGCGCTTTTCTTCGTCTGGGGCTGCCCTTTTACGCAGTCACGGATTTAGTTCTACTGACTGTTCTAGGTTCCCTAAAAACCTACGACACATTTATGCGGGGAACCTGGCGTTAACTGTTGCCACCTCTCTGACAGTTGTCTCACTATGAAGGACATTTTTCTGTCCCGATGCGTGAGCCTTGACTGTGATAGCACCCCTGTGCCCTGAAGAGCTTTTGATTTTGTGAGACTGACCGTTTATATTATTTTATTTCTTAAAATCATTTTTCGTGTATTTAAAAAAAAATCCGTTTGTTACATACCGCACAAGTAACTTTTCATTTGATGACTGAACTATTAACGCTTGCTACTCTTGTGAGAGGACTCGTCAACTGTTCAGTGTTGCTAACTATGCAGCGTCCCACATTTGACAGACAGCCTTGTTTTCACATTCACCTTTTTACATATCTGTTGCTTAATTTTGGTGTCACCGTTTGTTCTTCCCTTGAACGAAGATGTGTATATTGCTCTTCAAAATAAACGATAATAATAGTTATAACGCTACCCGCACTGCCCATGTGATGGCCACACAACGTGAGTGGTACTTGTGGAAACTGGGAACTGGTCAGAGTTGCAACCAACCATTCAGTATTTCATAGGTAGCATTCGACAACAGGTTCACTCAAGCTTTCTTAGTGTTTGAACAGAGAACAGTGTGCGAATACATAAAAGAGTCCGCCCAAGCACTTCGGCCGTCGTACGCATCAGAACGATCAGCAACGCAATACATAGTGTTTATTCATCAGCGACAATCAGGCCTAATGACCCTCCAGATAGACAGGATTTCCTGAAACTCGTTTTTTTAACTAGAATGTTGCGATAAGGAAGTCATCATCATCATCATCATATCAGCCATGAGCCTGACCAAAAGGTACTGTGGCTCGGGCTGCCGCTCACCTCAACAGTGACGTGGAATATCCTAGAAGAAAACGTTACTAAGAAGGTTGAAAATTAATAGAAGTCTAAAAAGAACTAGAAATGGTATGGATGCAGGTACGCCATTGACTGCGACACGCGCCATCTCGGATAGCGTCTCTAACCAGCGGTTTGAGTGATCACGAGGACCCCATCCAGGCAGGCGACACCTACCCACTTTACTCAGTGGAGCAGTCAGGGTTTTCATATTTCGTGACCACGTTGTCGCTTGACCACCACGTGGTTTCACCCAACTGTTGGTGGTCTCAGTATATAATGCCCGGTACGGTAAACGCTCAGCTGGCATGCGGAGTACGTGACCTAACCATCGCAGGCTGTGCAACGTGAGTAGTTGACCGATCGATCGCGCATCCCGAGCGTTCCGGAATACGCGCCGGCGAACTGCCGCATTGCTCACGCGATCAGTCCACTTAATGTGGGCTATTTGGCGGAGACAACGATGGTCAAATACAGCAAGCTTGTTGATATCTTCCTTGCGAACAGGCCACGTCTCCGAACCATAGAGCAAAACAGAACACACAAGCATTATATACTCTTCCTTTCAGCGACAATCGAACGTCTTTCCGACGCCACAGATGACGCAGGTTGGCAAAGGCAACTCGTGCCTTTGCTATCCTCGTTGATATCTCATCAGCAATATTACAAGCTGACGAGATATGCTACCCAAGTAGGTGAAACTGTCCACAGTCTCAAGCGGATTACCTGCAATAAAGAAAGTAGGAGTGGAAATGCCCCAGTCTTGAAGTAACACTTTGCACTTTGAAGGTGCGAAGCGCATTCCATACAAACCAGCCCGGTCACTCACCTTGTTCAGCATGGTCTGCATGTCTTCGGCAGAGGGGCTAAGTAAGACAATGTCGTCCGCATACTCCAGATCGGTCAACCGAGCGCCAGGAAGAAGCTCAACATCAAGTTCACTGGACTCTTCAAGGGCACCCTAGAATGTCGTCGCTGATCAGTGAACGAAAAGGGGAAAGGAGACACCTTGACGAACACACGATTAAAGCTGATTGAATGCCCGGCACGCTATTCAATAACCCCCTCACCTGTCCTTGCAGAGTGAGATTACAGTGATTTCAACGATTCACGTATTTCCGTGTACTCCCTACGAGAGACAGTTTCAGGAACAGTTACCGAGCAACTGAAATCGAAAGCAGCCTTCAGGATCAAAGACCCATCCTCGGCTGCTATTCAAGAGTTGCGAATGTGTCCAAATCCAGTTCGCAAGTAAAACATGTGGTCAACGCACCCTCGACCGGATCGGAATCCTGCCTGTTCTTCACGTATCTGGCTTTCTCTGGGTTTAGTGAGCCGACGTAAAATGAGACCAGTGAGTAACTTGGAAGCAACAGATACCAAACTGATGCCTCTGTGGTTGTCACATAGACTTGGCCCTTTTTAAAACTGGAATCGATAGTGACAGGCAACAAGATCGCGAGGTACTCTTAAACGCCTACGTGCTAGGTTATGAAGTCACGTCTGATATAAAGATCTTCTGTCCGCCATTCATGAAAAGGAGAGAAGACAAGAGGTCTGGTCAGAGCCTTGTTACGTTTCAATCAATTTGACGCTCTAGGACCCACTTCTGCCGACGGAGTGGCGCGCGAATGCAGTAACTGAACCTCGCGGTTCCTGTGTCGACATGACTAGTTAAAGGAGCTGCTGAGCTTCTTCAAAATGTTTAGCCCGTGCCAAGTCGACGCGATTTGATTGTGGATGAAATGAACATCTTTCTTCACATGGTGTCTCGGCTACACCGACTCGACGACCCGTACAACACGGATCAGGGCAAAAGTCCCTGCAATTCCCGAAAGGCCTTTCTCATCTCTTTCGGACTTGTTCGATCAAGTAGTGCTACAGGCCTCATGCGCAAGCTTAGTAGCGAGCTTACGTTTAAGTTCTCGACGGTCGTCATATTCAGAAGCCAGGTGGGATCGAGCGACGCTTGTTCATGAGGTTTATCGACGCGACGGAAATCCAGTTCTGTCGCAACTGAACAGCTCCTTCGGAACATACCTCTTCACAGCATGATTTCATAGCTGCGGTGATTTTGTTCCAGTGTTCGCGACATTTGTCACCTACTGAACTAGGCAACTGTTCACCAGACGCCTTCTGGTAAGCCGGCGTATTACACCTCATCGCTCGAATGGCCCAGGGGCTAATTACCTTCATTTACGAGGTGTGCTCTTCGGGTAAAGTGACAAAACAAAACGGGCACGCACAACAGCATGGTCCGAGTCCAGGTGGTTGCTCCAAAAGGCACGACAGTCCTTAACAGAGTGGCGCCACCTGTAACTGACTGCTATATGATCCAACTGCGTCCACGGCTGAGAAGCACACGGAGGTCTCCATGTAACACAGTGCTTCTTCCTGTGTTGGAATGCTGTGCTCGAAATACAGAGACCATGGGATGCACACAGCTGCAGCAGTCTGTCACCATTGTCAGTGCGTTGTGCCCGGACACCAACATACCTCCAGCCTCTTCGTCGCAGGTAAGCGACCACGCTGGGCATCATCGCCCGCTAGTATGTGATGTCTGGGTTGTTGATATTCGGGGGCAACGAGGCGCGTTCAAGAACGCATTTTTAGGTATCATCCGACGGCTTCTGGTTGCGAGCGACGCGATACTTAATGAAACACAACGTCTTTCTGATTTGCGTCGACAGACTTACCGATGTATTGAGTCTGACAGCGCACAAGCGACTGTTCACTGGGATCCAATCGAGCAAACATTGCTCTGCTCTGGAACTCAGTGCGATTCCCACTCCAGCTTGACCGCGAGATTCAGCTTCGGCGTCACCAGAAACCCTGAGAGAGAAGCGCTTGAATCGACAGTTATCTAGAGGTGAGCTCAAATGGATAACGGTGCTAGAATCGTAGACTCGCGTCTCCGACACGCAGCACACATCAAGCTCCAGACTTGAGAGAGTACCAGAGCGGCAACTGCTGACCGACTGTCGGAGAGTGGCCGTTTGACGGCGCAATGTTACCGATCTTCTGGCTTCAGAAAACGATTATCGCCCGAAGGCACATGGAAGGCAGAAGAAATGGGGGGTAGAATAATAGGAGAAAGTCGTATTGGGTTAGTAATGTCACTGTCGGGAGAGCGATAACTTCTGATACTTCCCGGTCGTTTATGCCGCGGAAGGGGGTTGACTTGAGGGACCCCACCCGAGTCTCTGCAACTCAAAAGTCTGACCTGCGAGTACAACAGGATACAGGGATCTTTGGGGATCCACCCGGAGCCATGACTCAAATAGTTTAGACTCAACTTGCAGTGAGGCTTGTCGTGCCCGAGGCGCAGTGAATAAGACACTGATGTCGGGTCTGAAGCACAGTTGGACAGTGGATGTCTCAGCTACATCAGACTTTTGGCATTGTACTGGATGTTGTCGACCGTATGAATAAATACGCCGCCGTCACGTCAACCGTTGGGCTCGGAGTGCTTCTTTGTTTGAGGTACCTTTTCTAACGCCCTTCTTTCCTGAACGAAGACAGCGAGTGCCGCATTAAAAAATACTTCTGGTATGCGCATAAGATCGCGCCTCACCTACCTAAGCATCCCACGTCGTCGTAGTCGTGAATACAGTCTGTGAGTGTAAACTGCTCTTTCGTCCTGAACGCTCCCCTTTGGCCTGTCCTGACAGGTTGTGAGACCTGGAAGGACAGGTCTGTCAGCTGCAGCATAGCCCGCCGGATCAAAACAGCACACAAGCCCGACCACCTCGTCAAGGTAGCAGTATAGGTCGGAAGTATGAAAAACAGTGATATGTTTATGCCAAATTAGAATGTTTAATTTGCGACAACGGATGATTTTCAGAAAGTGGAAAACAGTAAGGTACATTCCAATGTTTTTGCACTCGAAAACTTATTATGTCCCACATAAACAGTCTAAAATGTCTATCAGTTGGCCTTGTATTTATCAAGCGTCTCGAAAGAATATACAGGCGCTACTCAATGAAGTGGCTAACTTTCAGTCCAAAAGTTGCTTCCAGTCTAGATGGATAGTTCTGGGCTTGTCAGTGCCAAACCAGTCACGTCAATAATCGGCAGCTGGTGGTGCTGGTTTCGCCGTTTAATCACTTGAGATACGTATTTATTCGAGCAAATATGAACAGGTGAGTTAGTCGGTTTCAAGGCGGCCTGAGTCCAGCGTGTAAAGTCATGTCGTGTACGTGTGTTGATGCATCTGCGCGCATCCACGGAGTTCGTGGGGACAGGCACGCGCGAGCGTAGCACAACAGTTGTGGCTGTCCTGCTAACAATCAACCGTAGTTTGAGTGAATGTGGCCGTTTGACTAAAACCACCATAAACTTGCCAAACGTTGAGGTCGACCACTGCGTTCAATAGCAAAAAAAGCAACTTAGAATCTAATCAAGGGATTTACATAGGTTTCCGGATCACACCAAGGTTGAACTGGTGGCTGTTTGTGGATGTCGTTACTAACGGGTAATCCACACACAATAGTGAGTCTTAGTAGCGATGTTGGCCGGACGATTTACGGTTCGCACAGCAGCTGTTTCAATGAATACTTTGTGTAAATGTATTAAAAGGAAAGGAAAACAAACAGGACGTGTAACTGTGTGAATGTAAGTATGACAATAACTGTGGCAATTTGTCATGCCAAACATGGCCTCAAATCAGCGATTTAAGTTACCACAAAGATCATACAAACCTACCAGTTTAATGCGGATATCAACATTCTTTTTACAATCACTGAAAACATGATCATCAGCATTCTGTTTGAAATGTAAAAGCAACTCGGTTTGACCACGGGCTGTTCGGTACAAAAGGACACGCGACTAAATGTATACAATAATTGCATACGATGGTTGGTGTACCACATTAAGTATGCGTCTAGATCGTCGAATCGGTGCCGCTTTAAGCATTATGATGTACTGTGAAACATCATTGTAATGTGATACTATAGTAAAGGGCTAATAGTTAAAAAACGATGCAAATAGATCAGACGGCGGAATCGTTTACTTTCGGACTCACACACGAAGAGACCGGAAGAACGAATAAAGTTGTAGTAAAGAAGGATGGAAAGACTAATGGCGGCTGAAAGTAATTCAGCTCTTCCAACCACCCCGGTAACCTGTGGGATGAAATGTGCTGGTCATAAACGAAGGAATTACCGCTTCTGTGTGAACAGGATGAACAGCAAAATATAAACTGGTGATTAAAGCTCCAGTCAGCGTGAGCCTTTCTTTGGATAACCTGGAATACCAAATGACGTTGAACAAAGACTGTAGGTGACTTACCGAAAGAGAAGAACTGCAACCAATGCATGCAGTATCACGTTGAAAGCGTGATAGCCCACAGGGTTTAGTTCATGAAGCAGGTAATTCACACGAAATGTTAAAACGGTGATTGGCCTGTATGACTTATGACTGCGCTCCTGCAGTGATTTAACTCACATCTAATTTATCGAAAAACAACGTACTTGAATCATCGGTGTGCCCCAAAAGTCATTGTAGAAAGCATCGGTCCAGTTGGTGGTAGGACGCAAGTCTTGGTTTTCCTTGATCGCGGAAACGTCATCGAAGACAAATCCACACCAAAGTGAATTTAAATAAACAAGAATGGCCACAGCGAAGACTAACAACTCCCTCCAGTATTTCATATTGAGGGGCCGATAGATTTCTGCATTCTATGGATAAGACAATTATCAAGTTCCTGAGAGCAACAGTCCTCAGTTCGTCCAATTAAAACATGATGGACAGGTGTTCAATGTTGTGAAGATTTTACACTGTCAGTCCGCGCTTTAGATATTTACACCTATGACAGGGCAGTGTAGGAAATACGATAGAGATCAGTATCAACAGGCGTTAATTTCGTCGCTATTTATATTGTTGAACCACCTGCTATGCAGCTGGTTAAATGTCGAATATACAGATGCGATAGAGTTGCAACACTCCTCAGTATCTAAAAGATAACTCTGCTATGGAGTGTGCATTCTTCAAATCTACATAGGGTCATTATTTAGGTTTTCCATACCGAACCAACAAGTCAATTAAGAGACAAACAACTTACCATTACCTTTGGGAAGAACTGGAGAAAGGTGCAAGACCGAAGCCTTATAACGTTCCAGTAATTTAGGCTTCAAATAAATACCCGTGTCCGACGAGGGAGCGTTGCAAACACCATAAATAATTACACAAACTCTGTTGTCCATGGCTGAATGACGCAGCACAGACCAGTTGAGTTGTTCCTCAAAGTGTTCAGCCCATCTGTCGAATCGTCGCAGTAGGCGGTAGATCTGTGGGTCACCTATTTCACATAGTCTCACTAACACCTTGTTAACGATGAGGACAACCATGGATCAAGGAAAACATCTGGCTATTCAATGTATTTTCCATCTTTTTAACCCTCTCGGCCAAATAACCCAGACGGTCATAACGCCGATTCCTCATAAGAGTGCGTTTCACTTCACGGCGGTCGTTATTCAAAGTGAGGAAAACAGCCGGTGTTTGTTCCCAAGCTCTGCTGAACTAACAAAAACCCACTCCTACCCTTTTTGAAGTTCTACTTTGGAGATAACCTCTCATCATGAAGTTCGCACGGCTGTTGAGATGTCTACCCGATGCGTGTTTGAATCACTCCACTGTGGTGACTAGGGTAATTTAACTGTCAGTGATGTTCCTGATACTCTCGACGCTCAGGCTGCGATTCAAAAATTTACGTTTACAAGCAGATGGTCTCTGAATAGGCGACAGAATAAAGCAGACACAAACGACATGGTCAGCGTCAGGATGGTCACCTTAAGATGAACAACAATCTTTGATGGAGTGGCGCCACCGATAGCCGAGGGCGATATGAACAATAAACATCCATGGTTGAGTTTCACAGAAAGGTCTGCACGTTACGCACCACCGCCTTTGTGTTGGAATGTACAACAAAATAAATAAAGTCTATGAGATGAGCCACTGTCAGTGTCTAACTCCCGTACACCGAGCATATCACCTAGCCACTTATCTTCTACAGTCATCATCATCACAGACAGCAATACATCAGTGGTTCACACTGATGCTTAACTGCCACACAACCACGGAGAAGAAAAAACCTATATAGGAAGAGAGAAAAAGAGGAGGAAGGGGACCTAACTACTAAAAATAGCTACGTCTATATTCAAACATACAACATCAAGGCGCCTACACCTTGCAAACAAACAACCGAGCTGTAAGTGAAAGTAAGGCGTCATCAGCGACAGCTTCCTTACGGCTTTCACTGCCCCGCATCATTAAGTGCACTCACTTCACAGACAACTCGGCCAAACAACGACAACATTCACGCCACTGAGCTCGATTAGCCGCCATCTCACCTAACGTCTCAAGCCACCGACTCTGAGTCGCGAGGGCCCCAGCCAGGGAGGAGAGCCTTACACCACTCAGCAGCAGCATCGGCGAAGAGTGCCCGATGAGGCAAACGACCACCTGACATCCGTAGTACATGACCTAACCATCTAAGTCTGTGTAAATGTAGCGACTGAACAAAAGAACTCGTTTGACAATCAGTGCCAAACACCCGCTTCCTAACCTCCTCGTTGCTTACTCGCTGGTGCCACCCGATACGAGCGATCGAACGCAGACATCGGTGGTCAAATACCTGAAGACGGTTCACGTCTTCTACCCTGAGCGGCCAAGTTTCGTTGTCGTAAAGTAACAGTCCTTACTATCGTCTCATATATGCGACTTTAGGCATCAGAAAGTTACGTCTGTCGCCAGAGGTGAACAGATTAGCGAACAACGCCCTAACTTCGGAGATGCGCGCTCCTATTTCATTTCCTACAACTCAGTCACTCCTGATGCAACTTCTTAAATGTACAAATCAGTCAACAACCTCCATAACTTCATTATCTAACATTAAATCTACGTAACCACAACAATCTTGCAGAAGCACTTTGCATTTTGAGGCTGCAAAGCGCATTCCAAAGTACTTCATCATCATCATCATCATAACAGCCATGAGCCTGACCAAAAGGTACTGTGGCTCGGGCTGCCGCTCACCTCAACAGTGACGTGGAATATCCTAGAAGAAAACGTTACTAAGAAGGTTGAAAATTAATAGAAGTCTAAGCGGAAGAACTAGAAATGGTATGGATGCAGGTACGCCATTGACTGCGACACGCGCCATCTCGGATAGCGTCTCTAACCAGCGGTTTGAGTGATCACGAGGACCCCATCCAGGCAGGCGACACCTACCCACTTTACTCAGTGGAGCAGTCAGGGTTCTCATATTTCGTGACCACGTTGTCGCTTGACCACCACGTGGTTTCACCCAACTGTTGGTGGTCTCAGTATATAATGCCCGGTACGGTAAACGCTCAGCTGGCATGCGGAGTACGTGACCTAACCATCGCAGGCTGTGCAACGTGAGTAGTTGACCGATCGATCGCGCATCCCGAGCGTTCCGGAATACGCGCCGGCGAACTGCCCATTGCTCACGCGATCAGTCCACTTAATGTGGGCTATTTGGCGGAGACAACGATGGTCAAATACAGCAAGCTTGTTGATATCTTCCTTGCGAACAGGCCACGTTTCCGAACCATAGAGCAAAACAGAACGCACACAAGCATTATATACTCTTCCTTTCAGCGACAATCGAACGTCTTTCCGACGCCACAGATGACGCAGGTTGGCAAAGGCAACTCGTGCCTTTGCTATCCTCGTTGATATCTCATCAGCAACATTACGAGCTCGTAACGTTCTCTGGAACTGTCTTCTTCGCAAGGGAGTACCAGGGAAATACGTGAATCTGTTGAGATCACTGTATGCTCACTCTGCAAGCAGGGTGAGAGTTTATGGACAGCTGTCTCGGGCGTTCATCACTTCTAGTGGTGTTCGTCAAGGGTGTCCGATTTCCCCTTTCCTGTTCAATTTTGTCATGGACGACATTCTGGAGGGTGCGCTTAAGGAGTCCAGTGAACTTGGTGTTGAGCTTCTTCCTGGCGCTCGGTTGACCGATCTGGAGTATGCGGACGACATTGTCTTACTTAGCCCCTCTGCCGAAGACATGCAGACCATGCTGAACAAGGTGAGTGACCGGGCTGGTTTGTATGGAATGCGCTTCGCACCTTCAAAGTGCAAAGTGTTACTTCAAGACTGGGGCATTTCCACTCCTACTTTCTTTATTGCAGGTAATCCGCTTGAGACTGTGGACAGTTTCACCTACTTGGGTAGCACTATCTCGTCCGAAGTATTTAGCAGAACGCGAAATAGCGTCTAGCATTGTTTGTGCTGCTTGAAAATTGTCAAACAGCAACACCTTGTCGTCAGCATAATCAAGATCAGTCAGTCTTCCACCAGGTAGGAGGTCCACGCCGGCATCTTGTGAGTGCCGCAGACAGTCCTCCATTATTTCGTCTATGACAAAATTAAACAAAGTGGTGAAAGAGGACAGCCTTGACGTACGCCGCTCCTGGTGCTGAAACTGTCAGACAGTTCACCGTAAACCCTAACCTGAGCTGAAGTATGGGAATAAAGCGCCGACAGTATGTTCACATACTTAGTCGGTACACCCCTACGTTCTAAGCGACTCTAAAAGTGTAGATCGGTCCACCGAATCAAACGCACCTTTATAGTCGAGGAATACGGCGATTGTTGGCCGGCGGTACACATGACGCTGCTCCAGAATTTGACGAAGGGTAAAAATGTGATCTATACAACCCCGCCCAGGGCGAAACCCTGCCTGTTCTTCCCTAATGTTTACCTCCCGAACTGCAGTGAGTCGACGAAGTATAATGGATGCCAGAACCCTAGTAATGATCAGGGTCAAACTAACTCCCGTATGGTTTTCGCAAGAGCCCCGGGATTCCTTTCTTGAATATGGGAACTATTATCGAGTGACCCCAGCACGGAGGGATGGTCTCCGTCGTCCACACAAGTTGAAACAACTGAGTCAAAGCCTCTACCAACACCTCCTCGCATTTTTGATGAGTGCCGACACGAGGTCATCTGGCCGAAATACGATTGCGGACCTCAGTCTCAGTGGGTGGTTCCTAAATCTACCGACCAGGGTGCTACATCACAAGTTTGTGGCGGCAACACAATAGAAGCAGGAGGCCAGCTAAATTGACCCTCAAAGTGTTCCGCCCAACGCTCTAACCTTCTGGACTTATTATAGATTAGTGTGCCATCTGCCTCGCTGATAGCTTCACTGACAGACGGTCGCCTGGGACCAGTGGCACGGATCAGCTTAAACAGTTTGCCGATGTTCCCTGAGGCAAAAGCGGTTTCCATTTCCTTAACTTTTTCCACTAACCAAGCCTCACGATCAGCCTTTAGACTACGTTTCAGTTTCCTACGGATATCTCTCCTAGACTTGTTATGTGAACTGTCAGAAGGAATGCCTCCGTCTGGCTTCTAACAACTCCAGATTTAATATCTGTTCCACCCAAGAATCCACGTGCCGCATGCTACAGTACCTGCTTCACGAATGGCTTGAGATCTCGGTCCAGCAGCTATTAGGATCTTCAGGAGTGAGAACTGCTAAGCCTGCTTTCTAAGCTGGTTTGGTACTTATGCTTTACCGACGGTATAGCCAGTTTCTCAACAGTCAACCGTTGTTGTCAAAGGGGTCGTTGTCCAGCACCCGTAACTAACAGCTGTGGTCTTTCTGAGACCAAGCCTGATTCGGAGAGCGCCAATAATAACAATGACGCGCACGATGTCTAAAACTAGTGCTGGCTAAAAATAGCTTATGCTCAGCGCACAGCTGTAACAGTCGCCCGCCATTATCCGAGCGATGTGATGCTATCCCAAACCTACCACCTAAACGAGACTCGGCCTCACCAAGGCGACCGACCTGGGTGTTCATATCTCCGACCAGAATGACTATATCAGAACCACGTGTCGACCGAAGGAGAGCGGCCAGATCCGAGTAAAATGCGTCCTTGACGCCGGTGTCACTACAGTCAGTTGGAGCATAAGCGGACACAATGAATAAATTTCTGAAAGTTTTGCGTCTAGAGCTGGTTTTAACAGAACCTGCCAAGCGGACGGCACAAAGTCTACTGTTCAACAGGAATCTAACCTACCAAATACAACTGCAGCCATCGAGCAGAGGACTACACTTACTCCAGTCTGACCGGTAGCAGCGGTCTAAGAGTCACCCGAAGTGTATAACCAGTATCGGGTAGATAGTGCGAGTGCTGTTAGTTCCATACGTTGACTACTGTCCTGGATTCTAGTCTCCGAAATACAGCAGACATCGACATTCAACGAGTCTAACGTTCGTGCGAGAGCGGCCTGTTGACCTATCTGTTTTAGAGTGCGAACGTTGAAGGCACCTATATTAATTCGCATTCTAGGTCTAGGCAAGGGACGAGGGAGGCCTGAGCTGATGAGATGGGACTTACCGGCACAGTGTTACTATGATTAGCTATATCTATTGTGGGACCTGCAGAGTAATCACCAGAAATGGGGGTCGGGAGGGGCCTGAGAGCTAAATTTGATAGGACAGTGGGGGGGTCAGCAGTAGCATGTTTTCGCCTATCCACCCTGCTGTATGCAGCAGATAGGGCGACCCGGTTTATACTGCGAGACGGCCGATGCAGTATGGAATTACTGGTGTTGTGAATATTCATGGTTGTGTGGGCTGAGATACTGCCAGGACGCCCAGACCTAGACAGGAGAACGATTAGGGTTCTCAACCAAAGCCTTTGGCTCAAAAGCCTGTACCGCAAGGCAGCGGTTGGGTGGCAATGTACCAGAACTGGTACTTTTTCCGGAAAAAGATGCCAACCTTCTTCCAACCCCCAACCTGGAGGACCAGGAGACTGTGGTTTGTCAGACCTCTACCTATTGGCCTGCCTGGTATGAGTGACTGTCGGTGTGGTGGCCACATCGTCCAGTTTAGCCCAATAGGTCATCGAGATGCGCAAGCCGTCACACCGCGTCAAGGTCCAGTCTCGTTGTGATGGATCTTTAAAACATACGCAGATAAGACAAATAAAAGACTCTTTTTACTCTGCGTAAGTCCATCAACACACAGACGCTTATTCACTTGATACAGTCGAGCAAAGCTGTGCTCTGCCTTATAGCTCAGTGCAATCTCCACTCTACATTGACCGCGAGATTCAGCCTTATTGTCACCGGAGATTCTGAGAAAGAACTACTGATTCATATCATCAAGGAACAAGTTTGCATGAATGACTACGCTAGAGGTCGTAAATGTGCGTCTAAGAAACACGGCATACTCATTTCCATAATCAAGAGAGTGCTCGTCACAGCAGCTTGCTGACCAATTTGTTGGGGAGTGCAAACGATAAAGGCGCCAATGTCCATCAGTGGTCTTGAGGCGAAGAAATGGAAATCAAAAGTGAAGAAAGAAGTTATAAATGAATGGACTGATCCGTCTCAGCAACGATACTCCCGGATTCTTTCGAGTCATCCACGCCGAGGAAGGAAGCTGGCTGGGGGTGACCAACTTGAGGTTTCTGACTTAAAAGAGTAGCCTGCGAAGTGACAGGAGCCAAAGCTTCCTTCGGGGACCTGCAGAAAGTGAACCAAAAGTCTAACTCACTCGTCAGTATGCGTAGGCTTAAATCATACGGCCCATTATAATTGTGCGTTAAATGCGCTTTTTCAGAGACCATGTGTATTGCTGGGAACGGCTAAAAATAAGTTAATATATCACCCGTTGTCCTCTTCAAAACAAACCCTAAGAGATCACTTGATAACTAAAGATTTAGGTTGGACAACTGAAAGGACACCTCGTAATTTTAAAGGAATACATAACTGCAGGACTGAATTACATCTGAAAATAACGGAATACAATGCACAAACAAAACACAGTAAGGGACTTATTTGACCGCTGTATTCATTGTAAGTCAGTAACCATATAAGTGATCTCATACGTTTTGTGCAGTTTACCATGCTCGCGGACTGCGGTCACGTGACTAGCCAACCACCTTATAGCATAATGGGACCAGATGCGATCCATCCTCGGATCCTCAAAGAAGCGGCCCTTGGTTTGGCGATGCCCCTCCATGGTCTGTTTAAACAGACACTTCGGACCAGCACTCTTCCGGAGGCATGGAAAGAGGCCATTGTCACGTCAACATTTAGAGCAGGCGATCGACACTCTCCTGATAGCAATCGACCGATCAGCCTCACTACCATCTCATGTACGATAATAGATCGTTTATTAGAATGCGCCACCCTTGGGCATTTTTTCCTAAGTAATCCGTCCTTCCTACTCAACATAACTTCCTACCCGACAGGTGATACGTAACCAAAATGTTTATCTTCATGGGTAGCCTAACCGTGGCCAACGGACAAATCTTGGACGCTTTATTCTTTAACTTTGCCAAAGCCTTTCACCGTGCCTCATATGGCCTTCCAGTGCATAAACTGGAAACTCATGACGTCCAAAGAGAGATGCTGCGCTGGAACATCTCTTTTCTGGACAACAGGACTTCTGGAGTAAAAACGGAATCGGATGTTTTTTCTTCTTATTCAATCTCCGTTGGAGTTTTTCATACATCCTTGTTTGGTTCAGTTACTTTATATATATATATATATATATATATATATATATATATATATATCAACGATCTTCCTGACCTTATTTCTAGCAACGCCCTCCTTTATGCTGACGACTTAAAAATCTGGAATGCTTGTGATCCCAGTGCATTACAGATTGACCTTGACCGTATTAAGTGCTGGTCAGATGACTGGAGTCTCCTCCTTAACGGATACAAATGTGTACATATGTCGCTCCGAGGAGACTCCCGAAACCGACGAGTGATACATAATGCACATGGTACAATAAATATCGCGAAAGCTGACCTGAAAAAAGACCAACGGAACTTAGCTGTCGTCCAGCTTATCCTTCTCCTCTCATCATCAGATGGTCGTTAAAAAAGGATTTGGACTCTTGGGATGATAAAAAGAACCTTTCCCCGCATAGACAGACATGCTTTTCAGAAGCTTTAAAAGATATGCACAAGACTACTGCTTGAGTATGCTAATCAGGTTGTGCGTACCGATCTGAGAAAAGACACTCACCATTGAATCTATCCAGCAAGTAGCAACCAAAATGATCACTGGCCTGAGACATTTCTCTGATGATTCTCGATTATTCTTGATTTCCATCCACTTGAGTTTCGAAGGTTTCTTTGACACAGGACTCGTGAAGTGACTCTGCATCAGTGGTTGATATTAGTCGAACAGGTCACAACAATAAGTTCTACAAGCTCAGACCTCGGACCTCTCAAGAGCAACAGTTTTCTTACAGAGTTATCAATCACCGAAGTGACCTTCTAATTGAGGTTGTTAGTTGACCTTTTGAGGATCGTTTCAAAGTGTTACTAGATATCCATTTACTAAAGACGTTGTTAGATTAATGATTTGTTCTGTTCTTGAAACTTCTGTAATTCCCGAGAGCAGCACTACACTAAATTTTTGAGGACGGACTGTAAGGTTAAAACAGCCCGGTGGATATCGAAGAGAACAAACTGACACGATCGCGGTTAACTGGACACCGGGCCACCAACTGTTGATTTCGTGGGAACCATGTGAAGGAGTGAGGCCCATGGGCTACTTGAAGGCTGGACAATGCCAATTTATAAGAAGTGTTCAAATTCTGGTTTGGCTACTTTGATTTTTTGCGGTGGCAAACGTCTGGTATGTACGAATGCAGGTGGGTCTTTGGTGGTGGTGTGTTGAAGGACGTTGTGTTTAGGCGACGATGTTAGATTAGACGGATTGATTTGTGGAAATTGTCGGAGGGCTGCAAAGCCTCTATCCTACGCCGACGATCCTTCTAGCTGAGAATCCCTACGCGTCTCTCCGAGAAGCTTGCAGCCGCCGCTAGTGCCCTGGAACTATCCGGGCTGAAGATCAACACGCACAAGACTAAGCTCATGGTCATCCGCGGTGACCATAAACACAACGCAACCGCTATCTCTGACGAGTCTATTCACTTCGGCCCGGACATTATCCATTCACTAAGCGCCTCTGACACGGTGACCTATCTGGGTATCCCGTTCACCTGGAAAGGTAAAGCATTCACTAATCACCGTCTGCAACTTCGTACGATGCTGGAAGAAACCACCAAAGCGTCCTTGAAGCCACATCAACGCCTTGAACTCCTGAGACAACATCTGATCCCGAAGATGAATCACTCATTAGTGTTGAGCCGAGTCCACCGTAACACGCTCAAGGCTATGGACTGTACGATTCGCCAGTTTGTTCGGCAGTGGCTCCGCCTTCCTAAAGACACACCAATCAGCTACATCCACACCCCAATTCGTTTGGGTGGTCTGGGCATCCCGAGTTTGTCCACCACTATTCCCATCTCGCGCAAATCTCGAGTGGAGAGACTTCTCTCCAGTCAGTGTCCAGTTTCTGCGGAATGTGGTCAAAGATAATTCGTTTGGCCCTATCTTGAGGGAGGTGAACGTCCCGGTACGCGTTCAGGGTGTAGTGGTGACGAACAAGGAGGAAGCCCACGCGGCGTGGATGGATAAACTCTATCATTCGCTAGACGGCCGTGGTCTTCAGGAAGTGTCACGCTCTCCACTCTCTAATCGTTGGCTGTTCAATCCAGACCGCATCTTTCCCAGAATCTTTATTCGTGCCATCCAGCTCAGATGTAGTCTCTTGCGGACTAAGGTCCGAAATTCACGAGGTGGCCGAAGTGACCACTCAGTTCTCTGCCGTGGCAACTGCGGTCAACCAGAAAGCCTTGCTCATATTCTGCAATCATGCTGGATCACCCATGACGTGCGTTGTGCTCGACACAACCGCGTGGCCAAAGACCTGGCGAAACGACTGCGCAACTTGGGCTATACAGTCTTCGAGGAGTTGCGAGTACCAACGGCGAGCTCGTTCATCAAACCCGATGTGATCGCGGTTCGTGACGGCGCTGCTGTGGTGCTTGACGTCAGTATAGTGGATGACTACCGAAGCCAACTTGCCTGGACGGACAAGGTCGCGAAGTACAGAACCGACTCTCACAACGCCGCCATTCAATCGGTCCTCCATACTTTGGGCTGTGATGTGAACTCTGTTTCTCATTCACCTGTGATCATCTCTTTTCGCGGTATTATATTTCCCTCTTCATGTAGCGCTATTCTTCGACTGGGACTGCCCTCTTACGCAGTCACGGATTTGTCTACTGACTGTTCTAGGTTCCCTAAAAACCTACGACACATTTCGTGGGTTGAATTTTCATGTCATCTTTGGACTCACAGTGTGGACGTCGGTAGTCGCGAATTGATCGATGGTAGACCACTCTTTGCGTACATGGTAAGGCCACATCAATCAGTTTGCTCGGATTGCGATCGGTCGTACCAGATAGAGGCTTTGCAGCCCTCCGACAATTTCCACAAATCAATCCGTCTAATCTAACATCGTCGCCTAAACACAACGTCCTTCAACACACCACCACCAAAGACCCACCTGCATTCGTACATACCAGACGTTTGCCACCGCAAAAAATCGAAGTAGCCAAACCAGAATTTGAACACTTCTTATAAATTGGCATTGTCCAGCCTTCAAGTAGCCCATGGGCCTCACTCCTTCACATGGTTCCCACGAAATCAACAGTTGGTGGCCCGGTGTCCAGTTAACCGCGATCGTGTCAGTTTGTTCTCTTCGATATCCACCGGGCTGTTTTAACCTTACAGTCCGTCCTCAAAAATTTAGTGTAGTGCTGCTCTCGGGAATTACAGAAGTTTCAAGAACAGAACAAATCATTAATCTAACAACGTCTTTAGTAAATGGATATCTAGTAACACTTTGAAACGATCCTCAAAAGGTCAACTAACAACCTCAATTAGAAGGTCACTTCGGTGATTGATAACTCTGTAAGAAAACTGTTGCTCTTGAGAGGTCCGAGGTCTGAGCTTGTAGAACTTATTGTTGTGACCTGTTCGACTAATATCAACCACTGATGCAGAGTCACTTCACGAGTCCTGTGTCAAAGAAACCTTCGAAACTCAAGTGGATGGAAATCAAGAATAATCGAGAATCATCAGAGAAATGTCTCAGGCCAGTGATCATTTTGGTTGCTACTTGCTGGATAGATTCAATGGTGAGTGTCTTTTCTCAGATCGGTACGCACAACCTGATTAGCATACTCAAGCAGTAGTCTTGTGCATATCTTTTAAAGCTTCTGAAAAGCATGTCTGTCTATGCGGAGATAGGCTCTTTTTATCATCCCAGAAGTTCCAACTCCTTTTTTAACGACCATCTGATGATGAGAGGAGAAGGATAAGCTGGACGACAGCTAAGTTCCGTTGGTCTTTTTTCAGGTCAGCTTTCGCGATATTTATTGTACCATGTGCATTATGTATCACTCGTCGGTTTCGGGAGTCTCCTCGGAGCGACATATGTACACATTTGTATCCGTTAAGGAGGAGACTCCAGTCATCTGACCAGCACTTAATACGGTCAAGGTCAATCTGTAATGCACTGGGATCACAAGCATTCCAGATTTTTAAGTCGTCAGCATAAAGGAGGGCGTTGCTAGAAATAAGGTCAGGAAGGTCGTTGATATATATATATATATATATATATATATATATATATATATATATATATATATATATATATATAAAGTAACTGAACCAAACAAGGATGTATGAAAAACTCCAACGGAGATTGAATAAGAAGAAAAAACATCCGATTCCGTTTTTACTCCAGAAGTCCTGTTGTCCAGAAAAGAGATGTTCCAGCGCAGCATCTCTCTTTGGACGTCATGAGTTTCCAGTTTATGCACTGGAAGGCCATATGAGGCACGGTGAAAGGCTTTGGCAAAGTTAAAGAATAAAGCGTCCAAGATTTGTCCGTTGGCCACGGTTAGGCTACCCATGAAGATAAACATTTTGGTTACGTATCACCTGTCGGGTAGGAAGTTATGTTGAGTAGGAAGGACGGATTACTTAGGAAAAAATGCCCAAGGGTGGCGCATTCTAATAAACGATCTATTATCGTACATGAGATGGTAGTGAGGCTGATCGGTCGATTGCTATCAGGAGAGTGTCGATCGCCTGCTCTAAATGTTGACGTGATAATAGCCTCTTTTCGTGCCTCCGGAAAAGTGCCACTCCGAAATGTCTCTTTAAACAGGTAACGGAGGGGCATCGCCAAACCAATGGCCGGCTTCTTTGAGCATCCGGAGGTGGGTCGCATCTGGTCCCATTATGCTATAAGGTGGTTGGCTAGTCACGTGACCGCAGTCCGCGAGCATGGTAAACTGCACAAAACGTATGAGATCACTTATATGGTTACTGACTTACAATGAATACAGCGGTCAAATAAGTCCTTACCTAAGAGGAGTTTTTGTTTGTGCATTGTATTCCGTTATTTTCAGATGTAATTCAGTCCTGCAGTTATGTATTCCTTTAAAATTACGAGGTGTCCTTTCAGTTGTCCAACCTAAATCTTTAGTTATCAAGTGATCTCTTAGGGTTTGTTTTGAAGAGGACAACGGGTGATATATTAACTTATTTTTAGCCGTTCCCAGCAATACACATGGTCTCTGAAAAAGCGCATTTAACGCACAATTATAATGGGCCGTATGATTTAAGCCTACGCATACTGACGAGTGAGTTAGACTTTTGGTTCACTTTCTGCAGGTCCCCGAAGGAAGCTTTGGCTCCTGTCACTTCGCAGGCTACTCTTTTAAGTCAGAAACCTCAAGTTGGTCACCCCCAGCCAGCTTCCTTCCTCGGCGTGGATGACTCGAAAGAATCCGGGAGTATCGTTGCTGAGACGGATCAGTCCATTCATTTATAACTTCTTTCTTCACTTGATTTCCATT